>CM035162.1:66052031-66306370 GCA_020205615.1 Panax quinquefolius
ATGATGGAGAATTAGGCTTACGATTTCACTTTAAGTATCACTCTGATTATTACTCCCTTTTCCAGTTTAATGCACTATCCCAGTTTATTAATCCAGAACACTTGAGTAGAACTAGCCACCTCTCGATGCACTAATACCATATTAACTCAAATCCACAAATTAGAAAGAATTAAGCTAAACACCTTAATCAACTAATGCACTATATATTTATGATGATATAGTAAGTGATGAGTGCATATTATTCATTTATTTTGATTCCTTTATGTTTAGTTTTATTCAATGTTTCATGTGTATATGAGCTTATTAATCTGTTTAATAAGTTTAGGAAGAATTGGAGCTAAAATGAGGAAAAAAGGGATAATTACAGGGTTTTTAGCATTAAGTTGGATGCATGGTCTAGGCTTGGGACTTGAATTTTATTGTAGAGCTCTTCTTTAACTTTCCGGAACATCTTGAATCGTCCCAGTCGGAGTTCATATGAAAAAGTTATGATCTTTTTACTAAACAGACGTTGAACCTCAAAGTTTGGAAGTTGCAATTTACATAGCAGTCAGTTGAAGCCTCATTTCGACCTTGATTCAGCCCGAATCTGTTAATTCTCAAAGCATGAAAGTTGTAGATCTCGTTAATATCTTCGTTTTGATAGGTAGCAGGCCCCGTAAGTCCTCCCAGATCAAAAGTTATGTGCGTTTTACTGAAGGACGTCGCAGCAGAAAATGGAAATTCGCCCCAGCGAATTTGAGAGGGAAAATTGGAAAATCTTGGATTTTTGGAAAGTTTCTAAATGCATATTTTGAGAGATTTCTACATGGAATTGGATTGATATTTCTATTAAAATTAGGATATCTGTAGACTAAGATTTATTTCCAAATTGGATTCTATTTCTTTATGGAAACTAGTTATGATTTGTAATTCATTTAGGATTTGGATTTCTACATCCTATAGGATTTAGGACTTTGTCTAGCACTATAAATAGAGGATGATAGTAAGGGTTTTATACATTCAATTATCTACTAAATTCTCCCATCAATAACATTGGAGGATTGAAGACATGAGCTAAGTTCTTTTTATTCAGTTCTAAGGGATATTGAACCTTATTTATAATTAATGGTTAATTGAGTATTCATTATTTATTCCTTCTCACATGAAATTCATTCTTGATAATCTGATTTAATTTCTGAATGCTATTTGGCTAAACTGATTTGATTTCTGCAGGATTGAGTTGGTTAACGAATATCATATGCTAGATCAAGGAATAATATTATGTGTAATTGATATTGTTTCTAATCACAAGTAGTAATTAGTAATATCTGATTATGGACAAGCTTTTGAGTATTGCTATGATTATCATAAGACAAGTTAGACAATACGAGCTTATATGTTTGTTGCTTGGAATAGTCTAATTCCCTAGTTCTTAATGCTGCTATTATATTAAATCTAGAGAGCTTATTCTAGGTTATATAATTGTTAGAATCTTGTGAAGAGCTTGTTTCATTGAGTGACAATCTAAGGGGAGTTTCGGGTAGCAGAGCTTGTTGTTACCTAGGGCTATTAATTTTATTGAAGGGTAAATAATGTTACACTTGATTAATCTATTATTGTAAAAAGGTGATCTTTGAATCAAGAACTGAAGCTTTTTATTCATTGTTTATTCTTATTAGTTTATTCTTGTTAATTTAATTAATTAATTCAAAATCCCCTTTTCATTAGAAATCATAGGATAAATATAAAACAAATCACTCTCTGTGGGATCGATCCTTGCTTACTATTGTGCTAATTGTTTAAATTTGTAAAGTGAAAGTGAGGTTAATTTAGGAGTGTAAACGACAGCTCCCAAATTTTGGCGCCGTTGCCGGGGAGTGTTATTTGTTTTTTGTTTTTATTTATTTTTATTATTTTCTTATTTTTTTTGTTTATGACTCAATCCTCTAACTTTATTGACTTAAATTTTGATCAAGAAATAGAGAAAACTGCATATACAAAAGAAGCTCTTGTTCCATCACTTCAAGTGGAAGAGATGGTGGTGCCACACAATAACAGAACTTTGAAAGAACTGGCTACTCCTGATCTGACTCAACCATCTTTTTGTATTGAGTATCCTACTTTAGATGTTGATTTTGAACTTAACTCTAGACTAATTCATCTTTTGCCTACTTTTCGTGGTCTTACAGGTGAAAATCCATATAAGCATCTAAAGGAGTTCTATGTGGTGTGTTCCACGATGAAAGCACAAGGAGTGGCAGAGGAGCAGATCAAGCTTAGACTTTTTCCATTCTCATTAGCAGATTTGGCTAAAGACTGGTTATACTATCTACCTTACGGATCAATACGATCATGGACCGATATGCAAAGGTTATTCTTGGAGAGGTATTTTCTCGCATCAAGAGTTACCGATATAAGAAAGGAGATATGTGGAATCAGGCAGTTCAATGGAGAGAATCTCTATGAGTATTGGGAAAGGTTCAAGAAGTTGTGTTCCAGCTGTCCACCTCATGGAATTAATGAACATTACTTGATCCAGTACTTCTATGAGGGGTTGCTACCAATGGAAAGAAGCATGATTGATGCAAGAAGGAGGAGAACCTTTGGTAGACAAGACTCCGAAGTTTGAAGGAACTTAATTGCAAACATGGCAGCTAGCTCACAACAGTATAGAACTAAGATGAATCACACACCACAAAGGGTAAATGGGGTAAGTACGAGAGACTTGGAGCAGCAGATTTTTGATTTAACTATTTTAGTTCGACAAATGGCTGCAAAGAATACGCAAGGTATTCAACAAGCTCAACCTCAGTACCACACAGAAAATCAAGAAGTACCTGTCAATTCTGGGACATCAGTTGAGGATATGTTTAAGGCATTCATGAACCAAACACAACAGTTCATGTGTCAGACACAACAATTCCAGCAAGAGACAAGAACTTTTGTTCAAGATCTGAGGGACCAAGTTGGTCAACTTGCAACCACAGTAGGAAGGTCACTTTCTCAAACTGTTGAAAATGTAAGTGCCATAACATTGAGATGTGGTGCAGAGGATCAACAGCAAGAAAAGTTAATACAAAGTAAGTCAAAATAATAGTGAAATAGCTGTGTGATGTACTCAAACACAAATTTCCACCTCTTTCAGCTTATGAACTGAAACTACCTTTTCCCCAAGTTCTAACAAGGAATTGGAAAGTTAGAAAAAAGTCAACGTGGTATACAGAGTCTAATAAAAAATTCCTTGAAGAAATGGCAAATAGGGAACAAGAACTTAAAGATGATAAGGTGTTCAGTAGTGGAAACCATTTGGATGTGCTCAAGACTACTACTAAATATGAAGAAATCAGGTATTCAAAGTCTGAAAAGGATGAACAAGAGGTAGAGATGGAAGAATTAATAATTCCTGCAGATTTCTATAAGGAGGACATAGATGATGATACTTTCCTTGTACCAACAACAACACACAATGATAAACACCATGGAGCCTTACACATGGAATTGGATGAGGCACATGTCCAGTTCAGCATATATGAAGTTTAAAGGTATCTTGGTAATATTATTTCTATTTTTTCTACTAATGTTGTTAACTTTATAGTGCAGGAATCTTTTGATCAAATACAATTATACAAGGAGGATTTGAGGGCTGGAATGGAGCAAAATCAGGATCTGAAGGATGCTCCTATTGAAGAATTGAAGATGTTACCAGTCCACTTGAAGTTCACAAGTCCAATTACATAGAATGAGAAGGATGATGTCAAGCCAATGACAATAAACAAGGGCAGCTGCTTGGGAGGCAACCCAAGATCTCAGATTTGATTTTTCTATCCCTTCACTTTTTAGTTTTTTTTTATTTTTTTTATTGCATGTTAGCTAGTAGTATTTTCTTCTTTGCATGATTTTCTTACATTTGGGACAATGTAAGGTTTGAGTGTGGGGGGAAGATTTAGGTTTTTATTTTATTTAGGAATATTGATCCGATTTTGATGGGAAATTTAAAAAATTAATGCTTTTGAAACTTTTTGAAAATTTTGGTTCCATGGTTCTATTTGCCTATGTGTTTGAAGGTTAAAGTCAAAGATTAAAAATTGATGCTAAAATTCAGAATCTTTTTGATGCTTTATTGGTTAATGAATGATGAAGACTAAGCCATGATACATAGTAACTGATTTAAATTAAATTTATGATACATGGGTACTTGAATATGAGAAACATGTTTATTTGGCTAAGCTACTTGTGGAGTTGTCTATGTGCACTGATTTCATGACTTAGAACTGTTTAACTTGCTTATGTTGTTGCAGAACCATGTGAAATAATGATGAATGAAAAAAATAAGAAAAAAAAAGAAAATTGAAAATCTGCTTCAATGTCTATTGTGCGAAATAACTGGGTATCTAAGCCTCGGGAAGCATTGGTATTCACGCTGAAAAGTGCGACGGATAAAAGCAGCTTGACTAGTCAACTTTTGTGGCCTTTGTTACTTGAATAAGTAAGCCTTAGAGGTGTCTCTACACCTAGCGCCATAAGATTATCTGGTTTGGGAGTCGTTGGTGGAAAGTTCGCTAATGGGTAACTCTGAAAAGCCTAAGAAAAGGAGACATTGCACATGTCAAGAAAAGAAAAAAATATATATACGAAAAAAAGCATGAAAATACATTCATCTATGCTAAAAAGAAGGTTCTATCAAAAAACTTAAAAAACAAGAAAAATTTGTTCTTGGTTGTGAGTCAGTGTGCACGGTTTTTGTTCCATGGTAACTAAGTTAAGTAAGTATGATAATTTTGGGAAAGTTACTTATGTGGTTATAGTTTGATTTAATGAAATTCATTGGTGAAATGGTAAGGTTGGTAATTGTGAGTTGATTGATAAGGCGTTGATTAGATTTTTGCAAATTTAGTGTTGATAATTATGATTTGTACCTTGAAATCTTTTGGCATGATGGTTGAATAGAATTTTTTAGAAATTAAACTTTTGGTTTACACGAGGACGTGTAAAAGGCTAAGTGTGGGGGAATTTGATGAGTGCATATTATTCATTTATTTTGATTTCTTTATGTTTAGTTTTATTCCATGTTTCATGTGTATATGAGCTTATTAATGTGTTTAATGAGTTCAGGAAGAATTGGAGCTGAAATGAGGAAAAAGGGATAATTACAGGATTTTTAGCATTAAGTTGGATGCATGGTCTAGGCTTGGGACTTGAATTTTATTGTAGAACTCTTCTTTAACTTTCCGGAACATCTTGAATTGTCACAGTCGGAGTTCATATAAAAAAGTTATGATCTTTTTACTAAACAGACGTTGAACCTCAAAGTTTGGAAGTTGCAATTTACGTAGCAGTCCGTTGGAGCCTTATTTCGACCTTGATTCAGCCAGAATCTATCAATTCTCAAAGCATAAAAGTTGTAGATCTTGTCAATATCTTCGTTTTGATAGGTAGCAGGCCCCGTAAGTCCTCCCAGATCAAAAGTTATATGCGTTTTACTAAAGGACGTCGCAGCAGAAAATGGAAATTCGCCCCAGCAAATTTGAGAGGGAAAATTGGGAAATCTTGAATTTTTGGAAAGTTTCTAAATGCATATTTTGACAGATTTCTATATGTAATTGGATTGATATTTCTATTAGAATTAGGATATCTTTAGACTAAGATTTATTTCCAAATTGGATTCTATTTCTTTATGGAAACTAGTTATGATTTGTAATTCATTTTAGGATTTGGATTTCTACATCCTATAGGATTTAGGACTTTGTCTAGCACTATAAATAGAGGATGATAGTAAGGGTTTTATACATTCATTTTTCTACTAAATTCTCTCATTAACAACATTGGAGAATTGAAGACATGAGCTAAGTTCTTTTTATTCAGTTCTAAGGGATGTTGAACCTTATTTATAATTAATGGTTAATTGAGTATTCATTATTTATTCCTTCTCACATGAAATTCATTCTTGATAATCTGATTTAATTTCTGAATGCTATTTGGCTTAACTGATTTGATTTCTGCAGGATTGAGTTGGTTAACAAATATCATATGCTAGATCAAGGAATAATATTACGTATAATTGATATTGTTTCTAATCACAAGTAGTAATTAGTAATATCTGATTGTGGACAAGCTTTTGAGTATTGCTATGATGATCAGAAGACAAGTTAAACAATCTGAGCTTATGTGTTTGTTGCTTGGAATAGTCTAATTCTCTAGTTCTTAATGATGCTATTATATTAAATCTAGAGAGCTTATTCTAGGTTATATAATTGTTAGAATCTTGTGAAGAGGTTGTTTCATTGAGTGACAATCTAAGGGGAGTTTCCGGTAGCAGAGCTTATTGTTACCTAGGGCTATTAGTTTCATTGAAGGGTAAATAATGTCACACTTGATTAATCTATTATTGTAAAAAGGTGACCTTTGAATCAAGAAGCTCAAGCTTTTTATTCATTGTTTATTCTTATTAGTTTATTCTTGTTAATTTAATTAATTAATTCAAAATCCCCTTTTCATTAGAAATCAAAGGATAAATATAAAACAAATCACTCTCTGTGGGATCGATTCTTGCTTACTACTGTGCTAATTGTTTAAATTTGTAAAGTGAAAGTGAGGTTAATTTAGGAGTGTAAACGACAGCTCCCAGTAAGGGTGAGCAACAAGTTTGCCCATCAAGTTTAAGTTCAATAAATTAAAGATATATCATGACAGAAAGAATTGAATAATAAGCAGGCTAAAGTTCTATAATATAATTGTGAACTAGCATGAACAAATTTTTATAGCTGAACAAACATGGAACATGGACAAATATATCTGGATCGAATGGTAATGAAGGTGATCAGCCTTTCATACCTGATGAATACATGCAATGTGAACAGAGTGCGAATCAATAATTCATAGACATGGTATAATCAGTAGAGAAAACTTGCATGTTCGGTCGATTACTGTTACACAATTTATCTAGCTTTGCTTGAAGACCTATTATAAATAATATTGATCTACAAATTAGAATAATATTATCACAATTATAAAATTACCTAAATACATTATCACATAATCCTATCACTCTATACATCACATACTACCTAGTATCAAGTCAAACTATTGCAGTCTGAGTTGAATTCGGCACAATTCTGACATTTCGACGGCCTAGTCGGAGAATTATCGAGTCTATTTTCCTTAAGACTCGGCCTAGACTGATTCACAATTATCGTAGATAATTTATTATCAGTCAAAATATTTTTCATAAACTCGTAATAATTTTCAGATAATTATTACCATTTATCATAATTTTTCAATCATTAATATCGTATTTACATGAATTAAATACAACATTATTTCCTTATCATTAATATTTATTTAATATTAAATATTAATAAAATTATAACATAATATTATAATATATTTATAATATTACAAAGAATTTTTAATACTTTAAAATCATATTTATATGATTTTTAAATGATTAAATCCATTATCCAATAATTGGAATTAATATTAAAATATTAATATTTTTATGACAAAATATCAAAAGTTATATTTTATAACACTTAAATAATTTTTAAATCATTAATTCTATTTTCCACAATTTATTTATTATATTGATTAAATAAATTAATTGCCACTAATATTAATTTAATAAAGAAATTCATCACAAAATATGAAATGACATTATAAATAAATTAAAATATTTTCGTATACCATAATATTATTTTTCATGATTTTTCTAATACTAAAATCATTTTAAAGTTATTTATTTAATATTATAATTAAATAAATTAAATACCATTAATATTCTAAAAATATTATATATTAATGAAATACATTGAGAATAATTAAAAACCCATTTTTGGACTTTAAAATAATTTTTAGGAATTTAATATTAATTTTAATACTAAAAAACCATTTTTTTTCTATTTATTAAATAAAATATTTGATTTTTTGAAATTAAATGTCACTAAAGGGGGCTTATAGCGGCAGAACTGTCGCTATAGGTGTTCTTCATGTTCTTGAGCCAAACCCAGAAACTCATGTTAGTTTACCGGGTGCTTACTTTGACTAATCATAGATCTTAGATAATAAGGATTCTTGGTTTACATTTGAGTTAATGTTGTAGTACTTGTATTCCGTAATATATAGTATTATTTAATATATATATATATATATATATATATATACTAAAACAGAATTATAAAAAATGCAAATAAATTTGAGTTCTTTGAATTCACAAAGTCTTCTTAAAGCAAATTTATTCCCTCACTGGTGCTAAAGGATTAAATGAATAATTGCTTCCAAGATAAAACGGATTTCCAATTCATAATTAGAAGCACTTCAAAATTAAGAACTCTACTTAACACAACATTATGTTATGTATCTTTGGTGTATGAATTATGATGATGCATGCAAGTATAAAAGCGTGAAAAACTCAATGCATAGTAGGTTTTTTCGAGAAGGGAACACCGTGAATGGGAATGAATCGGGATGAGCGGAAAACTCATCGCAACGAAAAAGAGGCGTAACTAATACGGAATTACGAGAAAAAGGGAAGGAACAAAACGCCAGAAGGGAAAAATAATATACTGCAGAACGAAAATTTTCAGAATAGAGAAGGAAAAGATTTGTTTTTAGGCGCTCCCACATCGACTATTTATAGAAATAATTCTGCAGTTTATTACCGTTGGAATATTACCGTTTCGTTTTGCGGTTTATTACCGTTCCGTTGGCGCGGTTTATTCCCGTTGGCTTCAGACTTCAAAACTACGTAGTATCATGACTGTAGGCAAAACTACGTAGTATCATGTATTGTAGGCTAATTATTTTATCAAAATCTGATAAAACATTAAATAAATTTTGTTCAAAAAATATATATCATTCCCGCCCACACGTACCATTTTACTACCGAAGCCTACCAAACCGATTCGACTGACGAGCGGCGGTGGCGTGTGTGTTTCAACCATGCCTTGGCTAGGTCCTCTCCCTTCCACAAAAGTGGGGTGCCCCTTGGGGCCCTTCCCATCGAGCAAACTTACCATATATATGTTCTTCAATTTTCCCTCTAATGCCCTATATGGGACTTTTGCAATTTACAACTTCAAGTAGGTGACTTTGGAGTCAATTTTCTCATTCAATTCTTAATGAATTTGAATACATAAATATACCAAGTTATACTCCTCATGAAGGAGAACACATTGGTGCAAAGACCCGACATTTTCGGAATGTGGGTCCCTTATTTAATTGAGCCTCAAAATGCTCTAATATTTAATGTTTTCAATCTCATTTCCAACAATCCCCCACATGAATGTAAAATTGGCTTTACACGTGGAAAATAAAATAAAAATGTTATGAATATGCAGACTCTAGTTTAGTGCATAAGAAAATATATTTCATCAGGTTAAGTAGCCTAGTGGCTTTGAACTTACCCTAGCAAAATCTATCGGATTTACTTGGCTAATCAGTAGACTTGATGTCTTTGAACTGTCAACTTTTTGTGTAAACCAAGACAATAGAATTCACAAAATATTTCTTCAAAACATAGTTGGTTCTCACGTTTGTGTTCATTTTGGCCTTGAAACACCTCTTGGTTTCATGAGTGTATTAGAGAATTCAGCCTTCAAAATTCTCATAGAAGTGGCCCCCTTCTTACTCACGTAGGTGACTTCTATCAAGAGTATCCTGCAATACCCCACTTGAACATTTTTCAAGATATAAAAATCATTAAAAGCGTAACTTATCCTGATTTTCGCGGCAGATGTGCACTGTCTCATAATAGGAATGGTTAGGAGTAAATATCTCCTCAGTGCTTTTCTGAGTACTTCATAGTTCAGTTTGCCCATTGAACCTAGATCTTGGGATCTCCAGTCAGCTAGGTTGGGTTGCCACTAAGACGACTCTTTAACAATAGGCTTTAAACCCATTCCCTTCGATGAACTTTCCACTTGCTCTCTTGTTAAACCTTTCATAAGCGGATCCGTAATATTATCTTTTGACTTTACATAATCAATTGAGATAATTCTATTTGAGAGCAATTGTCTAACGGTATTATGTCTTCGTCGTATATGGCGTGTCTTGCCGTTATATAAATGATTCTGTGCTCTTCCAATTGCTGATTGGCTATCACACAAGTATACATATAGTCGGGTACGAGTGTTTTGACCAATTTGGAATATCCTCTAAGAAATTACGAAGCCACTCTTCTTCTTCTCCAGCTTTGTCTAACGCAATGAATTCTGATTCCATTGTAGACCTAGCAATACACGTTTATTTTGAGGATTTCCAAGACACTGATGCACTACCAAGTGTAAATACATATCCACTTGTGGATTTTGAATCTTAATTATCAGATATCCAATTAGCATCATATATCCTTCCAATACTGCTGGATATCTTGTATAGTGCAGTCCATAGTTTTGAGTATGTTTTAAATATCCCAAAACTCTCAAAATAGCTTTCCAGTGATCTTTACCTGGATTACTCGTATACCTACTTAGCTTACTTACTGAATAAGCTATATCCGATCTAGTACAGTTCATGACATACATTAAACTGCCTATTATACGAGAATATTCTAGTTGAAATATGCTATTACCTCCATTTTTAGCTAAATGAAGATTTATATCAACTGGGGTCTTATTTAGAATTATATTATACTTGTTAAAATTTTCAAGTATTTTCTCAATGTAATGAGATTGGGATAATATAATTCCATCAGATGTTCTAGAAATCTTGATTCCTAATATTATATCAACAACCCCCAAATCTTTCATATCAAATTTATTTGCCAACATACGTTTGGTAGAGTTGATAACTTCATTGTTGCTACCCATGATTAACATATCATCCACATAAAGACAAACAATGACATATTCTTTTTGAGTACTTTTGACATAAACACATTTGTCACACTCATTGATTTTAAACCCATTTGATAACATAACATTATCAAATTTCTCATGCCATTGTTTTGGTTCATGTTTCAATCCATACAATGATTTAACAAGTTTACATACCTTCCTCTCTTGTCCAGGAGCAATGAAACCTTCAGGTTATTCCATATATATTTCTTCATCTAATTCACCATTTAAGAATGCAGTCTTTACATCCATTTGATGTATTTCAAGTCAATTTAAAGATGCTATTGCTATTAGCATTCGAATAGATGTAATTCTTGTAACAGGTGAATAAGTTTCGAAATAATCCAATCCTTCCTTTTGTCTATAGCCTTTAACAACAAGCCTTGCTTTGTATTTATCAATTGAACCATCTGCTTTCATGTTCTTTTTGAAGATCCATTTATACCCTAAGGGTTTGGAACCAGGTGGAAGGTCCACCAATTCCCATGTATGATTTTGCATAAGGGATTCAATTTCACTATTTATTGCTTCTTTCCAATGAGAAGCATCTGGAGTGGATATTGCCTCCTTGTACGTTCGAGGATCATTTTCTAACAAAAATGTTAGAAAATCCAGACCAAAAGACGTTGAAGTCCTTGCCTTTTTCCTACGTCTAGGTTCATCCAATACAGACTCTTTGTCTATATTTTCAGGATTATTAATAGTAGCATCCAAAGGTCTTTTGTTTGAATTTGAATCTTTATTTCCATTATATGGAAAAATATTCTCAAAGAATGATGCATCTCTTGATTCAATAAATGTATTAACATGAATATCATTAATTTCATATTTATGAACAAGAAAGCGATAAGCAACCGTAAGACCCCAATTTATTATTAATGAAATTTAATTTTCTATTTATTATTTTGAAATAGTAAGGGTTGATTTGATTAATGTGGATAGTTAGGGGTAAAATCATAAATATTTCAAAATAAGCAAGTGGTTATAAAATATTCATTGTTGTTTGGGGAATATTCGTTTGTCGTGGAATATTAAATCGTTGGGAATATTAAATGCGACAGGCGCAGCCCATGTGTGGACCCCATAACGAAAAGCGATTGGATGAAGAAAACGACAAATATAAGTTGTTTAAAAATAACGGTGTAGTTGTTACCGTTAATACTGTTAAAATACTCGGTGGTTAAAACACACGAAGTACCACGCGGTATTGCACCAATTATTGATTCTTACGTAAGAAGGCACTACTCAATAATGGTTACTGAATTACCGCTCAAAGATTTTATTGATTTAATAATTGCTGCGTTGATATTTTATATTGTTGTTGTTTCAATAATTGTCATTACACAATATTTTTCATTGTCGAAGCAATAATTCATATTATCCGAATAATATTATTAGATAACATTATTGGCAATGTCTAGAAAGTTTCGCTCAGGAGAGGTTTGGTCACCTAATTGCGCGCCAGTAAGGAGAAATTCTTATTGGAAAGCCCCCTCTTTCTTGGGAACTGCCTGGTTGTCAATATTGTGATTTTGTAATATTATTTGTGAATAATTAATTATTGATTCATATGATAAGGAAAATATTGATTTTATGTGGATATAGATGGAGAAAATTTTTAATGTGACAATTGTTGAAAATTGAAATTTTATCTTTTTCTGATAAAATAATTTATTTAAATATATTATTATATTATAATAATATAATAATGGTGATATTTTTACAACGAATGTGGAATATATGATTATACGAGGAGGAAGAGTATTTTTGTTGAAATAAATATTTAAAACATGTTAAACATGCTCTCATGGACCCCATTTATCGATGAAATTTGATTATACCTTTGTAAAATCGGCCGTTTATGGATTTCGGTCAATTTCATTTGGAATACCGGAAAAACTTTCTTCTGTAAAGTTGTAGAGAATTGAATTTCCTATAAAAACTCGCGAGATTTGAATTTTCTGATAAAAGGGCTATTTATTATGAATTATTGAAGTTCCAAAGTTCCGAAATAATTAATTTTTGGGAGTTTTAGTTAATTATTTTGAGAAAAACGTTTTTTGCAACTAAGTTGGCCTCACATGTGATTCAAATGGGCTGAGATTAGTTGTCTAAGGTGGGCTAAAGGAAATGTGAAAAATATATTAATATTATATTCAATTTTCTACTTTGGTGTTCTAAGCATTTTCCTATAAATAGGGTGCTTAGGTTAGAATTGAAAATATACGTACGGCTGAAGTTTCTCTCTATTTCTCTCGATATATTGAGCGTATTCTTGTGAGTATACTTTGAGTATTGTTAGACGGTGCAAGTTCCTTCAAAGACTATACCCCAGTATTCCAATTAGAAGTACTAATCTTTCGAGGTAAGGGATGTTATTTTCTTCTCGGATGATATTATTTCTTCAATATCATTATCTTTGAAATATTGGTTGGAACTTTTTATCAAATTTGGAACTTTTCCATGCTCGGGTTACTATTCATGAGTTACTATTCACGAGTACTATTCATGAAGCATGAAGATGTTTTTTTGGGAAATTTCTATCTTTTGGTGTGAGTTACTATTCACGATACCAAGACTATTCAATTAAAAATAAAATTTCTTCTTTTGTCCAAAATATCTATTCGGATACTAGCTTTGATTGTATCCATGTTTTGATCATTCTTGAATTTTACACCATTATGATTATTTTTGAGGTATTTTTGAACATGGATAAAACAAAGTACTGAATCCTTAATCCTTAATCCTTGTCATTTTGTTTCTTTGGATTCGTTTCTTTAAAAATATTTTCATCATCCTCGGTCTTAAATGATGATATTATTGAATATCTTTGGCACGTGAGTGCAAAGATGAATGATTTCTGAAGAATATCTTTGGTCAGTAGTCTAAAAGATGAACAGTGTTTAGATGAACATGACCAATGATGAATATCTTTGGCGTCAGAGTGCAAAGATGAATATTTGATTCCAGATGTATATTGATTGATGATTACTGGGGATAAAAGATAGAGCGATGAACTTTTAAATTCATACATAGAAGATAGTAGTTTGCATTCTCTACTTAACTCTTCTAATGAATTATTATTTCATTGCGAATATTGATTTAAAATTTGTTGTCTATTGTATTCTATTAGATTTTTCCTGTTGAAGACTAAATCAGTAATTTGTTGTATATTATCTTAGTCATAATATTCTTTTTTCTTGGGCTAGTTGAGCTCACCCTTTTCCTTTTTGTTCCATTTTTCTTCTTAGGAGGCGAGAATATAGCGAGTAATTTAGCCTGGGGTATGGAATGAAGGTTTTAGAAAGAATTGTTTAGTAGTCCTCACCATTTTGTAAAATAATGTATCAATAAATGTGATGAGGATTTATTTGAGTATAGATATTGTCTAGAAGATAATATTTGTATTCAAATTCATAGTTTTCTTGTTGTAATAATAAAGTTGTAGTTGTTTACGTACCATGTATTGACAACTCGAGAATGGGTGATGTATACCTATTTTGGGGGTGTCACGGTTGGTATCGAGCTTAGGGATATGATCTCTGGCGGAGATCGGGAATAGAACTAGGAGGGAGAGGCGAGTAAATCCTTCGCTAGTGTGTCCTATCTAAGCTTATTTTTTAGTTGGTCAAGATATAAGGATATTATGTGATATATTGATTTCCTTAATTAACCCTTGTTTTATGATAGTATTTGAGAATGTCGATCGAGAATATTAACAATGGAAATGAGACCGAGGAGACGCTTTGTACTCACCAACGAGGAGAACGTGCAATAGTCGGGCAATGTTCCTCCCTGTGAACAACACCACCGAAAGCGAGATGATGAAGCGAGGGGATGTTTAGAAGCTTTTTGCAGTTCATGCAAAATCGCACGAGGAAACTCGTGCTCAAAATGAGGAGGAAATGATAGCAATTCACGGGTTGTCACAAACCAAGCGATTCAAAGAGTTGGGACCACGAATTTAAGGGAAAGCCAGATCCGATCATGGCGGAAACATGGGTCAAGCAAATTACCAAGATATTCGATGTCTTGGGATGCACACGGAGAGAACAGAAGGTTCCATTCGCCACCTTTATGTTAAAGTGGCGAGGCGGACTCTTGGTGGGAGTCGTGAAGCGTACCCATCCACCGCTTTTCAAAGCATGTCTTGGAAAAGCGTTTGAAACTATTTAATGACAAATACTTTCCGAAAGTGTTCGGCTATATGAAGGAAGTGGAGTTCATCAGATTAGAGCAAAACAACATGGCGGTGTCTCGAAGACGAGGCAAAGTTTACAGAGTTATCCGTGTTTGCACCTCATTTGGTGGAGAATGAGGAATGTATGACGCGGATGTTTCTTAGAGGTTTGAAACCCCAAGATACGTCAAGATCTCATTTCTCATAAACTTTCTCTCTATTCAGATGTTGTAAAACAGGCTCAATTATTAGAGCGAGATCACGAGTACGGTCAAATCGAGGACCATAACCGAGGATCGTACTCGTAGATAGCGATCAATGTAATAATGATAACCAATGGAGAAAGAAAGCAGACGGACAAAAATGGTAACCACTCTGGTGGTAATCATGGCCATGAAAATAAAAGAAGCGAGTCGGGAGGAGATTTTAAAAGAGGAGATTTAACAAACGACCATATAAGGACGACAGTCTTGCGTGACAAGAATCGGTTCTAAGGGAGGAGAACGACCACCCGGTCATATGCTATAAATGCGGAAAGAGGGACATATCATCCAAACTGGCATCCACAACAGTTCAAGGTATGCTATAATTGTGGAAAGGAAGGACATATCGCTCGAGATTGTACATTAGCGAAACCTAGTTCAATGGGGACGGTGACTCAAAAGATCGTCCCGAAAAAAGTCAAAGTCAACGATTCCGGAAGGCGTTTTTGTGATTGGTCAAAATGCGAGGAACCCAAACGAGGTGATCACGGGTAAGCTATTTATAAATTCTTGCGAAGTTTATACCTTACTTGATAACGGGGTGCTACCCATTCATTTATCTCTCTCGCTTGTGCTCAACGTTTAAACTTGACTCAAGAAATTAGACTTTGACCTATCTGTGGAAACTCGTTAGGAGAAACTTTCATCACATCCACTATTTATAAATCTTGTTTGATTCAAGTTGGCACCATTACCTTACCGCGTTGACCTTATCTCTTTAAAGATACTTGCTTTTGATGTGATTTTAGGGATTGATTGGTTAACTACTCATCATGCCAAAATTGATTGTTTTCGTAAGGTTGTTAGTTTTCATATTCCTAACCAACCGTTGTTATTTAATTCAAGCAACTAAACCATTAAAATCAATCACTGTCATATCTAATCATAAAGCTATTCGTTTATTGAAAAACAGATGTCAAGCTTTCTTAGCCCATGTTATGGATTTGAATAAAGACACGTCAAATTTGAATAATATTCCTGTTGTTATTGACTTTTCCGACGTATTTCTGAAGAACTTCCGGCCTACCCCGAGCGTGAAGTTGAATTCTTTATTGATCTTGAAACCGTACAAAGCCCATTTCTAAAACCCCATATCGAATGGCTCCTATTGAACTTCGGGGAGTTAAAGGTCCAACTACGAGAATTGTTGGACATCGGTTTCATTAAATCCTAGTACATCTCCTTGGGGTGCTCTGTTTTATTAAGTAAAGAAGAAAAAGCGGAGTATGCGACTTTGTATTGACTATCGGAATTGAACTATGTCACCATCAAGAATAGGTATCCTCTACCTCGTATTGATGACTTGTTTGACCGAAATAAGGGCACAATTCTTTTCAAAAATCGATCTTCGATTCGGATATCATCGGTGAAGATTAGGCGAGGATATTCCAAAGACTGCCTTCAGAACTCGGTATGGGCATTATGAAAAATTTGGATCAGTTCGTTGTTGTTTTTATTGATGACATCCTCATATATTCCAAAAGTCGTGAAGATCATGAGCACCATTTGAAGCTGGTACTCCAAAGGCTTCATGAAAACAAACTATATGCCAAATTGAAGAAATGCGAGTTACGGCGAGGAAGTAGCATTCCTTGGGCACGTGGTGTGTCGAAAACATGGAGTATCTGTTGATCCGTGAAGATTGAAGCAATACAAAGTTGGGAGCAACCGAAGTCGTTGACCAAGTCTGAAGCTTTTTGGGCTTATTTGGTTATTATCGGAGATTCGTGGAAGGGTTTTCTCGAATCGCTACTCCATTAACTTCGGCTAACTCGGAAGGATACAAAATTCGTTTGGAGTGAAGAATACGAGAAGAGTTTCCAAGAGCTTAAGAGGAGACTTATTTTGGCATCTCGTTCTAACAATACCATCCGGTTCGGATGGATTTGTTATCTCAACGATGCTTCGTGCAAAGGGTTAGGATGTGTTCTCATGCAACGTGGGAAAGTCATAGCTTTATGCCTCGCGACAACTTAAAGAGTATGAGAGGAATTATCCTACTCATGATCTAGAGTTAGCGTGATCGTTCAATTATTAACGATATGGAGGCACTATCTATATGGGGAGAAAGTGGAGATATATTCGGACCATAAAAGCCTTAAATATTTCTTCACTCAAAAGAACTCAACACGCGGCAAATGACGTTGGCTCGAGCTATTGAAAGACTACGACCACACTATTCAATACCATCCCGGAAAAGTTTAACGTGGTAGGCGATGCGTTGAGTAGAAGATCATATGCGTGAACGAAAAGAGTGCGATGATGTCAAGTATATACGTATAGAGCCAACTTTAATAGAAAAAAGTTAAGGTTGCTCAAGCCACCGAATCTCGAGTCGATGCGTATGAAGAAGAAAGTACAAGAAGGAGCTATCTCGAAGCGAGAATTGATGAAGAAGGAATACTTGAGTCCACTCTAGACTTTGTGTTCCTAACGACTCTAATTTGAAGTACAAGATTATGATGGAGGCACACAATACACCATTTGCAATCCATCACGGAAGTACTAAAATGTATCGTGATCTTCGACATACATTTTGGTGGAACAATATGAAGAGAGAGATTGCAAAGTTTATCTCAATGTGTTTAACTTGTCAACGTGTAAAGCGGAGCATATCGGTACCTAAGGGTCCGTTGCAACCACTTGAGATTCGAAATGGAAGTGGGAACACATTACCATGGATTTTGTTACGGGTCTTCCTACGGTTTCTCAGGCATCAATGCTATTTGGGTTATTGTTGATAGATTAACCAAAGTCCGCTTCATTTCTTGCGATCACGGAGACTTATTCACTTAAACGTCTTGCTAGTATATACGTGAATGAGATTGTGAGGTTGCATGGCATGCCTGTATCCATAGTTTTTGGATCGTGACCCAAGATTCACTTCAAGATTTTGGGTTAGCTTGCAAAAAGCTATGGGCGCGGATTTACGATTGATTCGGCATACCATCCTCAAGCAGACGGACAATCGAAAGGACTATTCAAACTCTTGAAGATTTATTAAGACTCTGTGTCCTAGACTTCAAGGCGGTTGGGATAAGTATTTACCATTGGTGGAATTCTCCTACAACAACAAGTTATCGTGCAAGTATAGGTGTGGCTCCATTAGAAGCATTATATGGGCGAAAGTGTCACTCTCAAAGTATGTTGGGATGAGGTGGGTGAAGCAAACCTTTGTTGGGACCCGAGTTGATAATGTATGACTACGGAAAAGATCCAAATGATTCGACAACGATACAAATGGCACAAGATCGACAAAAGAGTTATGCGGATCTTCATCGAAAGGACGTGGAATTTAGTGTGGGGATCATGTATTGTCATGAGTTGCTCTATGGAAGGGAGTTACAAGATTTGGGAAGAGAGGAAAGCTCAATCCACGATTTATTGGTCCATTTCAAATTCTTGACCGAGTAGGAAATGTAGCCTATAGACTTGCATTACCTCCAAGTATGTCTTGTGTTCATAATGTGTTTCACATATCTGTACTTCGTAAATATGTGAAAGACCCGAACCACGTTATAAAGTTAGAACCAGACGAGATAGTCGAAGACTTAACGTACGAGGAGGTACCTGTCAAGATATTGGATAGGAAAGAACATGTCCTATGTACCGAGGTTATACCATAAGTTAAAGTTTTGTGGAGAAACCATGCTATAGAGGAAATGACCTGGGAATTGGAAACGGAAAAGAAAGTGAGGTATCCTCACCTTTTCGAAACACCAGGTACGTACGTCAATTTCGAGGACGAAATTTCATAAGGAGGGGAGGTTGTAAGACCCCAACTTATTATTAATGAAATTTAATTTTCTATTTATTATTTTGAAATAGTAAGGGTTGATTTGATTAATGTGGATAGTTAGGGTAAAATACGTAAATATTTCAAAATAAGCAAGTGGTTATAAAATATTCATTGTCATGTGGGAATATTCATTTGGTCGTGGAATATTAAATCTTTGTCGGGGAATATTAAATGCTGACGTAGCAGTATGACCCGTGTGTGGGCCCCATAATGGAAAGCGATTGGATGAAGAAAATGACAAATATAAGTTGTTTAAAAATAACGGTGTAGTTATTACAGATTAATCTTGTTAAAATACTAATTTGTGGTTAAAACACAAGTTAGCTACTGCAGTATTGCACCAATTATTGATTCTTACGTAAGAAGGCACTTTACTCAATAATGGTTACTGATAATTCTTGCTCAAAGATTTTATTGATTTAATAATTCTTTGCGTTGATATTTTATATTCTTTGTTGTTTCAATAATTGTCATTTACGGTATTTTTCATTATCGAAGCAATAATTCATATTATCTGAATAATATTATTAGATAACATTATTGGCAATGTCTAGAAAGTTCGCTACTAAGGAGAGGTTTGGTCACCTAATTGCGCTTTTCAAGAAGGAGAAATTCTTATTGAAAGCCCCCTCTTTCTTGGGAAGCCGCCTCGGTTGTCGATATTGTGATTTTGTAATATTATTTGTGAATAATTAATTATTGATTCATATGATAAGGAAAATATTGATTTTATGTGGATATAGATGGAGAAAATTTTTAATGTGACAATTGTTGAAAATTGAAATTTTATCTTTTTACGATAAAATAATTTATTTAAATATATTATTATATTATAATAATATAATAATGGTGATATTTTACAACGAATGTGGGATATATGAGTATACGAGGAGGAAGAGTATTTTTGTTGCAATAAATATTTAAAACATGTTAAACATGTCGGCGGACCCCATTTATTCGATGAAATTTGATTATAGCGTAAAATCGCTTGGTTTGTGGATTTGATTCGATTTACATTTGGAATTCGGAAAAACTTTCTTACGTAAAGTTGTAGAGAATTGAATTTCCTATAAAAAACTCATGATTTGAATTTTTCGATAAAAGGACTATTTATTATGAATTATTGAAGTTCCGAAGTTCCGAAATAATTAATTTTTGGGAGTTTTAGTTAATTATTTTGGGAAAAACGTTTTTTGCAACTAAGTTGGCCTCACAAGTGATTCAAATGGGCTGAGATCAGTTGTCTAAGGTGGGCTAAAGGAAATGTGAAAAATATATTAATATTATATTCAATTTTCTACTTTGGTGTTCTAAGCATTTTTCTATAAATAGGGTGCTTAGGTTAGAATTGAAAAACACACCAGAAACTGAAGTTTCTCTCTATTTCTCTCTTGATATATTGAGCGTATTCTTGTGAGTATACTTTGAGTATTGTTGAGGCGGTGCAAGTTCCTTCAAAGACTATACCCCAGATTATTCCACTAGAAGTACTAATCTTTCGAGGTAAGGGATGTTATTTTCTTCTCGGATGATATTATTTCTTCAATATCATTATCTTTGAAATATTGGTTGGAACTTTTATCAAATTTGGAACTTTTCCATGTGGGGTTACTATTCATGAGTTACTATTCATGAGTTACTATTTATTCGATTAGTTATTATTCACGAGTACTATTCATAAGCGTGAAGATGTTTTTTGGGAAATTTCTATCTTTTGGTGTCTGGAGTTACTATTCACGATATACGGACACTATTCATTTAAAAATAAAATTTCTTCTTTTTGTCCAAAATATCTATTACGGATACTAGCTTTGATTGTATCCATGTTTTGATCATTCTTGAATTTTACACCACTATGATTATTTTTGAGGTATTTTTTGAACATGGATAAAACAAAGTACGAATCCTTAATCCTTAATCCTTGTCATTTTGTTTCACTAGATTCTTCTTTTAAAATATTTTTCATCATCCTCGGTCTTAAATGATGATATTATTGAATATCTTTGGCTTTGTAGTGCAAAGATGAATGATTTCTGAAAAATATCTTTGGTAGTAGTGCAAAGATGAGCAGTGTTTAGATGAACATGACTAATCGATGAATATCTTTGGCACTGTGAGTGCAAAGATGAATATTTGATTCGGATGTATATTGATTAATGTTACGGGGATAAAAGATAGACGATGAACTTTAAAATTCATACATAGAAGATAGTAGTTTGCATTCTCTACTTAACTCTTCTAATGAATTATTATTTCACTGCGAATATTGATTTAAAATTTGTTGTCTATTGTATTCTATTAGATTTTTCCTGTTGAAGACTAACGGTAATTTGTTGTATATTATCTTAGTCATAAAATTCTTTTCTTGGGCTAGTTGAGCTCACCCTTTTTCCTTTTGTTCCATTTTTCTTCTTAGGAGGCGAGAATATAGCGAGTATTTAGTGGGGTATGGAATGAAGGTTTTAGAAAGAATTGTTTAGTAGTCCTCACCATTTTGTAAAATAATGTATCAATAAATGTGATGAGGATTTATTTGAGTATAGATATTGTCTAGAAGATAATATTTGTATTCAAACTCACGCTTTTTCTTGTTGTAATAATAAAGTTGTAGTTGTTTCTGTACCATGTATTGACAACTCAGAATGGGTGATGTATACCTATTTTGGGGGCGTCACAAGCACTGCTGTTATTTGCATAACCAATGAAAACACAGTCAATTGTTTTTGGTCATATCTTAACCTTTTTAGGTTTAGGAACCATCACTTTTGCTAGAAACCCCCACACTCTTAAATATTTATAGGAAGGTCTATGACCTTTCCATAATTCATAAGGTGTTTTATGAGTTTTCTTATGAGGCACTTTATTAAGAATATAATTGGCAGAAAGCAAAGCTTCCGCCCACAAATTCTGGGTTGCTCCGGAACTGTTTAACATATCATTCAACATTTCTTTCAATGTTCGATTCTTGCGTTCAGCAAAACCGTTAGATTGAGGTGAAAAAGGAGCAGTAGTTTGGTGAATAATACTATGAGTAGAGCAAATCTCTTCAAATGGTGATTCGTATTCACCACCTCTATCACTTCTTATTGCTTTAATCTTTTTGCTAAGTTGATTTTCAACTTCATTTTTATAAAGTTGAAACTTTTCTATAGCCTCATCTTTGCTTCTTAGCAAATATACATAACAATATCTTGTGCAATCATCAATAAAAGTTATGAAATATTTTTTCCCACCTCTAGTTTGCACAAACTTTAAGTCACATATATCAGTGTGAATTAAATCTAGAGGTTCAGTTTTTCTTTCAACAGAATGAAAGGGTAATCTTGTCATTTTTGATTCCACACAAATTTCACATTTATGTTTTTTATTAATATCAAATTTAGGCAAGAATTCTAAATTAATTAATCTACGCATTGTATCATAATTAACATGTCCTAATCTAGCATGCCAAATATTTGAAGATTTCAACAAGTATGTAGAAGAATTAATTTTATTAATATCAATAGACTTTGGTATAACATTCATTATATTCATCTTAAAGAGCCCATCATTCATGTAGCCCTTTCCTACAAACATATCATTTTTAGTAAGTACAAACTTATCTGACACAAACACCAACTTAAAGCCATTCTTGTTAAGTAGTGACCCAGAAACTAGATTTTTGCGGATATCTGGCACATGAAGCACTTTATTCAAAGTCAGTTCTTTGCCAGATGTCATTTTCAGTATAATCTTTCCACGTCCTTCAACCTTTGAACTTGAGGAGTTTCCCATGAAGAGTTGATCATCATTCTCTACTGGTTTATAAGTAGAGAACATCCATTTGTTGGAACAAATGTGGCGAGTAGCCCCAGTGTCCACGTACCATTCTTTATGATTTCCTACCAAATTACACTCAAATACAACTGCAGAAAGATTAATGTCTGAAATATTTTCAAAAAGCTTTTCCAGTTCAGTCACATTAGCTTGAGGCTTTTGTTCTCTCTTGAACTTCTTTGGCTTTCGACATTCATTTGATTTATGTCCTGGAATGCAACAATTGAACCACTTGCCTTTGAATTTCATCTTAGCTTTGAAATTCAAATTTCCTTCGCGCTTCCTTTTGTTGTTGTTGTTTGGCCTTTGTTCTACCACATTTGCCTTTGCTTCATACAAATTTTTCCCACACTTCTTTTCAGATATTCGATTGTCCTCTTCAATCCGAAGTCTCACAATCAGTTCTTCAAGATTCATCTCTTTGCGTTTATGCTTAAGATAATTCTTGAAGTCTTTCCACGACGTTGGAAGTTTTTCAATCATTGCAGCAACTTGGAATGAATCACTTAGTGACATTCCTTTAGCATGAATATCATGTAGAATCACTTGTAATTCTTGAACTTGGGTGATGACTGCTTTAGAATCTGCCATCTTATAATCAAGAAATCTACCGACTATGAATTTCTTCATGCCAGCATCTTCAGTTTTATATTTCTTGTCTAAAGATTCCCAAAGTTCTTTTGCAGTTTGAATTGTACAATACACATTGTACAGTGTATTGTCCATTCCATTTATCACATAATTTCTGCACAGAAAATCAGCATGTTTACATGCATCAACTGCGACCACTTTTTCCTTGTCAGTTTCTCCTTCAACAAGAGTAGGACAATCTTCTTGTAGAAACCTTGACAAATTCAATGTTGTGAGATAGAAGAGCATCTTTTGTTGCCAACGCTTGAAATCAGTTCCATTGAACCTTTTAGACTTTTCTCCATGAGACAAACTCATGGCAGGAATGGTGCTAGTAGATGCCATTTCTGTTATACACAGAACACAATTATCAATAAACAGAAACCAATTTCTGTTATACAAGACGTGTAAAAAAAATTAACTGTTATATTAATATGCAAACAGAATATTATGTATAAATCAGTTAATATGATATATATAAAATAATAGTATATATATAATTAACTAACATGTAATATTTACGTATATATATATATATATATATATATATATATATATATATATATAATAACAAAATATTTCACATGTAATAAAATTTGAGAACATGCAAAGACAGTATATATAAACTTTGAAAAACCTTATTTTACATTCATAAAAAAATAATACGATAATTCTGAGAAAATATAAATTTGCTTTAAGATTGTATTAAAAGTAATATATAGTATTATTTAATATATATATATATATATATATATATATATATATATATATATATACTATACTAAAATGTAATTATAAAAAAAATGCAAATAAATCTGAGTCCTTTGAATTCACAAAGTCTCCTTAAAGCAAATTTATTCCCTCACTGGTGCTAAAGGATTAAATGAATAATTGCTTCCAAGATAAAACGGATTTCCAGTTCTTAATTAGAAGCACTTCAAAATTAAGAACTTTATGAGCACAATATTATGTTATGTACTGAACTGTATGAATTATGATGATGCATACAAGTATAAAACTGTGAAAAACTCAATGCATAGTAGATTTTTTCAGAGAAGGGGAACACTACAATGGGAATGAAATGGATGAGCGGAAAACCTCTTTGAAACGGAAAGAAGCGAGCGGATCTGACACGGAATTGCGAGAAAAAGGGAAGGAACAAAACGCTAGAAGGGAAAAATAATATACTACAGAACGAAAATTTTCAGAACAGAGAAGGAAAAGATTTATTTTTAGGCTCTCCCACATCGACTATTTATAGAAATAATTCCGCGGTTTAATACCGTTGGAATATTACCGTTCCGTTTCGCGGTTTATTCCCGTTGGCTTCAGACTTCAAAACTACATAGTATCATGACTGTAGGAAAAACTACGTAGTATCATGTAGTGTAGGCTAATTATTTTATCAAAATCTGATGAAACATTAAATATATTTTGTCTAAAAAATATATATCATGACCCTTGTGTTCACAATGACCCGACCCACGACCCATTTGAGCGAGCCCAACCCCAACCTAAGGGTGGGTGGTGGACGGCGTGATCTTGGCGCTTGTGGGTTTCAACCATCCCTTGGCTAGGTCCTCTCCCTTCCACAAAAGTGGGGTGCCCCTTGGGGCCCTTCCCATTGAGAAAACATACCATATATATGTTCTTCAATTTTCCCTCTAATGCCCTATGTGGGACTTTTGCAATTTACAACTTCAAGTAGGTGACTTTGGAGTCAATTTTCTCATTCAATTCTTAATGAATTTGAATACATAAATATACCAAGTTATACTCCTCATGAAGGAGAGCACATTGGTGCAAAGACCCAACATTTTTGGAATGTGGGTCCCTCATTTAATTGAGCCTCAAAATGATCTAATATTTAATGTTTTCAATCTCATTTCCAACAGTACTAATGTAGTACTACAACTCTAAACAAATTCCAAGGACAAATCGTTACATAACAGCATGATCTGAGCTTCAGAAAAACATGTCAGTGCTGTTCTTCATTTCTTGGTTTTCCAAAAATGAAGAACAGTTGCAGAGTACCACTTTTGATGCTCTCTAACTTAGATTCCAGGGCTTGTTTGTGACGCCCCCAAAATAGGTATACATCACCTATTCTGAGTCGCCAAATACATGGTATAGAATACAAATACAACCTTAAATATACAACATGAGCTATGAGTTTTAATACAAATATTGTCTTCAAGACATATTCAAACTCAAAATAAGTCCTCAATATATTTATTATCACACTATTTCATAGAATAGTGAGGACTACTAATGCTATCATCTGGATCGTCACTCCGTTCCCCAACTAGTCCCTGCTACGTTCTCATTTCCTGAAGAGAACAATGAAAGCAAAAGGGTGAGCTCAACTAGCCCAGTAAGAAATATTATGACTAAGATAATGCAGAATAAATTATCATTAGCCTTCAATAGTGTTAAACTGATAAAATATAACAAACATCAAGTTTAACTGCAGCGGAACAAGCAATCCAATAGAAGAGTCAAGTAGAGAATAAAATCTACTATCTTCTATGATCTAAAAGGTTTTTCATCACTTTTATCATTTGAGACTCGACTTAATAAATAATCCACATCATCCACCACACTTCTGACGAAAGGATTTTCATTAGTATCATGACCATAAATTATCCATGCACTACGGGCCAATGATATTCGTGTATTCATCAATGGTCATGATCATGCCAACAACTGTCCATCAATTCACTATGGCCAATGAGGATTTTTAGCACATCATTTGTAACATTACGGTCATGATTATATCAAACAATCCCTGGTCATAATCATACCAAGTTCATCTATGCACTACAGGCCACAGATGACTTTCAACATAATATAAGCATGAGGATGATGACAATTCAATAAAACAAGTTCAAGAATAAATTTAAAAGATTTATAAGTTAATTTATCCTAAACTCAATAACGTCCAAAATGTCAACATGATACTGCTTTGTGCAGTAAAAATCAAGAATGCTCAGAAAAATATTTCCATGAAAAGATATTGGATGAAGCGTAAATATCCAGGATATTCTACTAATTTCATGGAGTATAGAAGCCAAAACTTTAACCAACTGAGTATAATAGAATATATGAAACCGCATATGGATTTTTGCCCACCATGAGGTAATCTACATAGACAGATCATTTCAACAGAATAATAAAGAATGGAACCAGGTCATGCATAATTCGCATAGACAAGATGTTCCAACAGAATAATAAAGAATGGAACCAGGTCATGCGTAATCCGCATGCAGACGGGATGTTCAATGAATAATAAAGAATGTAATAATAACAAAATTCACGGGCATGCGATAGAGAATAATAAACATGGAACAAGGTTATTCCAACGGAATAATAAAGAATGGAATAACAACCCTTACAGTATTGAAAGAAAATAACTCTCTTCATGAATACTGAAAGAATAATACCCCTTACCTTAGTAGGAGATTGGATCTTGCAATAGTGTAGTAAAAAAATACTCTTCTTCTTTCTCTCTTTATTCTCTCTATACTTTCTCTCTCTATAGCTTGAATGAATTGGTGAAAATAATGAAGAAATGAGCTTCTATTTATAGGCTTGGCAGAGTAAGGGTAAAATAGTCTTTTTGCCATAATTTATGACATCACCGCTGATGTCATCGTTCATAATACATCATTGCATACCTCATCGTCCGATGACATCATCGCTTACCTCATCATCCAATGACATCATTGCTTGCATCACAGGAATTCAAATTCAATTTGTTCTCTTCCACCTCTTTTTACTTTTATACCATGAATTTACTATAATAATGCTACCATTCAAATTATAAAAACGTACTATTATATAATCACATCATACTACTATAATGTAATATTATAATAATATATTTGAATGAATTATTTTATCGGAAAAGATAAAATACCAACTTTCAAACAAATGTCACATGCTTAAAAATTACTCGGTTTAAATCCACTTGAATAAATATTTTCTTATCTATCATTTGTGTCCACATAAAATAAATATTTCCTTATCATATAAATCAATAATTAATTATTCACAAATAATATTACTAAGAATCACAATAATGACAACGGTAGTTCCCAGGAAGAGGGGCTTTCGATAAGGATTTCTCTTCTTGGCGCTTGATTAGGTGACCAAACCTCTCCTTGTGATGAACTTTCTAGACATTGCCAATAATCTTTATCTAATAATATTATTCAAATAATATGAATTATTGATCGATAATGGGAAATATTATGCGGTGACAATTATTGAAACAACAATAATATAAAATATCAGCGCAACAATTATTGAACCAATAAAATAAAATATTGAGCGATAATTCTTTGTAACAATTATTGAGTAGTGCCTTCTTCTACGTAAGAATCAATAATTCAAAAAAATATCATGCAATCTGGGGTACTCTTCTTGTGACAACAACGTAGCGTATTCTTGTATTTTAACCACCGGGTATTCAGCGAGTGTTAGCGGTAAAACTTTCGCCGTTATTTTATAAAAAGATATTTTTGTCATTTTCTCAATCCGATAATAATTCTGTTGTGGGATCCACCAATGATTGTGCTGTCGTACGAATATTCCCTGTTAAAACGAATAATCCCCGACAAATCGAATATTATATAACAACTTGCCTTCTTTGCAGAATTTATAAATATTACCCACAACTATAATATTATAACAAATTCATTCCACAATAATCAAAATGATATTTATAGAAAATTCATCTTTATTCATAAAAGTTGGGATCTTACAACGTCCCCATATTTTGAAATTTTGCCCTCGAAATTAGGGTACGTACCTGGTATGTCGAAGAGGTAAGGATACCTTGATTTCATTTCAGATTCTAACTCCCAGGTCATTTCCTCAACATTGTGGTTTCTCCACAAAACTTTTACTTGAGGTATAACCTTGGAGCGTAGAACATGTTCCTTCTTATCCAAGATTTTAACAAGAACCTCTTCACAAGTTAAATCTTCTGCTATTTCATCAGGTTCTAACTCAATAATTTGGTTCGGGTCTTCCACATATTTACGTAACATGGATATGTGAAAAACGTTATGAACACGAGACATACTTGGCGGTAAAGCGAGTCTATAGGCCACAGTTCCTACTCGATCGAGGATTAAAAATGGGCCAATGAATCGAGGATTGAGCTTTCCTCTCTTTCCAAATCTCTTAACTCCTTTCCATGGAGCAACACGTAACAAACACATGATCTCGATATCGAATTCCACGTCCTTTCGATGAAGATCGGCATAACTCTTTTATCGATCTTGTGAGAGTTTTTATCGTTGTCGGATCGTTTGAATCTTTTAAAGTAGTCATACGTACCAACTCGAGTCCAAACAATGTTGCTTCACCCACCTCAACCCAAACATCTTGGAGAAGCGACACTTTCTTCCACCTAATGCCTCAAATGGAGCCATGCTAATACTTGCTTGATAAGCTGTTGTTGTAGGAAAACTCCACCGATGGTAAGAACTTATCCCAACTTCCCTTGAAGTCGAGGACACGAGTCTTAATAAATCTTCAAGAGTTTGAATAGTCCTCTCCATTGCCCGTCAAAATGCACGGGGATGATATGCCGAGCTAAATCGTAAATCTGTGCCCATAGCTTTACGTAAACTAACCCAAAATTGTGAAGTAAATCTTGGGTCTCGATCGAAACTATGGATCTTGGCATACCATGCGATCTTACAATCTCATTTATGTATATCTGAGCAAGGCGTTCAAGTGTATAAGTTTCTCGTATAGGTAAGAAATGAGCCGACTTGGTCAATCTATCAACAATGACCCAAATCGCATCTATGCCTTGAGAAACCTTGGGAAGGCCGTATGCTTGAAATCCATGGTAATGTGCTCCCACTTCTATTCTGGAATTTCAAGTGGTTGCAATGGACCTTTTGGTACTTGATGCTCCGCCTTGACTCGTTGACAAGTTAGACACCTTGAGATAAACTCCGTGATCTCTCTCTTTATATTGCTCCACCAAAATGAATGTCGGAGATCATGATACATTTTGGTACTCCCAGGATGGATTGCAAACGGTGTGTTGTACGCCTCCATCATGATTTTATACTTTAAATCAGAGTCGTTAGGAACATAAAGTCTGGAGTTGACTCGAAGTATTCCTTCTTCATCGATTCTTGCTTCCGACATAGCACCTTCTTGCACTTTCTTCCTCATACGCATCAGCTCCAGGTCTGTACCTTGAGCAACTTTAACTTTATCGATTAAAGTCGGTTCTACTCGTATATTCGCTATCATCACATGGGTCCCTGGAGTCTTTAACTCTATCTCCATCCTTTGCAAGTCATATAAAATGGGCCTTTGCGTTGACAATATCTCACTCGTGCCCGCATATGATCTTCTACTCAATGCGTCAGCTACTACATTCACTTTACCGAGATGGTATTGAATGGTATGATCATAATCTTTCAATAGTTCAAGCCAGCATCGTTGCCGCATGTTGAGTTCCTTTTGAGTGAAGAAATATTTGAGGCTTTTATGATCCGTAAAGATCTCCACTTTCTCCCCATATAAGTAATGCCTCCAAATTTTAAGTACGAAGACAACAGCTGCCAACTCTAGATCATGAGTAGGATAATTCCTCTCATATTCTTTGAGTTGCTGAGAGGCTTAGGCTATGAATTTCCCATGTTGTGTGAAAATACATTCTAACCCTTTGCCTGAAGCATCACTATAGAATACAAATCCCTCCGAGCCAGATGGTATTGTCGAGCGAGGTCTTTGAAATGAGTCTCCTCTTGAGTTCTTGAAAACTCTTCTCACATTCCACGCTCAATTGAATTTTATATCTTTTCGAGTCAATTTGAGTTAATGGAGTAGCGATTCGAGAAAACCCTTCTACGAATCTCCGATAATAACCGACTAAGCCGAGAAAGCTACGTACTTGATCCATCGATTTAGGTTGCTCGACTTTGAATAGCTTCAATCTTTGTCGGGTTAATAGATATTCCATGACTTGATACTACGTGCCCAAGGAATGCTACTTCCTCAAGCTTAGAACTCGCATTTCTTCAACTTGGCATAAAGCTTGTTTTTCACGAAGCTTTTGGAGTATCGACCTCAAGTGTTGCTCATGATCTTCACAACTTTTGGAATATATGAGGATGTCATCAATAAAGGCGACCACAAAGTGATCAAAATATTCCTTGAATACTCGGTTCATCATATCCATGAAAGCGGCGGGGAGCATTAGTCGATCAAAAGACATGACTAAGAATTCATAATGCCGTCCCAGAGTTCTAAAGGCGTCTTTGGAATATCCTCGATTTTTAACCTTGATTGATGATATCGAGCGAAGATCGATCTTTGAAAAGAATTGTGCTCCTTACAATTGGTCAAACGGGTCATCAATGCGAGGTAGCGGATACCTATTCTTGATGGTGACATGGTTCGATTCCGTTAGTCAATACAAAGTCGCATACTCCCATCTTTCTTCTTCACGAATAGAACAGGGAGCACCCCAAGGAGACCTACTAGGACGAATGAAACCAATGTCTAACAATTCCTGCAATTGGGTCTTTAACTCCTGAAGTTCAATAAGAGCCATTCGATATGGGTATTTAGAAATGGGTTTTGTACCAGGTTCAAGGTCGATATAAAATTCAATTTCACGCTCCGGGGGTAGGCCATGAAGTTCTTCAGGGAATACGTTAGGAAATTTATTAACAATAGAAATATCATTCAAATCTGACGTATTTTTGTTTAAATCTGTGACATGAGCTAAGAAAGCTTGACATCCATTTTTTAATAAATGAATAGATTTATAGCTTGAGATGACAGTGATTGATTTTAATGGTTTGGTTGCTTGAATTCGCATAATAGGTTTGTTAGGAATATGAAAGCTAACAACCTTACGAAAATAATCAATTTTTGCATGATGAGTAGTTAACCAATCAATCCCTAGAATCACATCAAATGCAAGTATTTTCAATGAAATAAGATCGACGGGTAATGTGAGGTGCCGATTTGAACCAAAGAAGACTTATAAGCAGTGGATGTAATGAAGGTTTCTCCAGCGGAGTTTCCACAGATAAGTTAAAGTCTAATTTCTCAGGAGTCAAATTTAATCGTTCTGAGTGCAAGTAGGAGAAATAAAAGAATGGGTAGAACCGGTATCAAATAAGGTATAGACTTCGCTAGAGTTTATGATAAGCTTACCGTGATGACCTCATTCGGGTTCCTTGCTTTACGGGAGGTCACAACAAAAGCTCTCCCTTGAACTCTGGTTTTGACTTGTTTTTGGGACGGTATTTTGTGTCATCGTTCCAATGGACTTATCTTGATTGCTGCGAAAAAAAATCGGGCTAGGTGACCTTCTCTTCCATAATTATAACACGCTTATGGATGGCATCTGTGATTTGGATGATATGTCCCTCCCCTCGCATTTGAAGCATATAATAAGTGGTCGTTCTCCTTCCTTCACAACGGGTGCTGGTGCTGACATCTTTCCATCATTGTTGAATCTCCTCTTCTTGAAATATCCATTCTTATTGTCTTGGCCATGATTACCACCAAAGTGGTTACCATTTCGGTATGTTGATTCCCTCCACGTTTGGTGTCACCCAGCCGATGATTTGCTACCTTTGGTATTATCATTTTTTGCCGTTGCTTTCTCTTGGTTGCGTTGACTCGTTATCGTGCTCAATAATGAGCCCTATTTACAACATCGAATACAAACACGGTTTATGAGAAATTAGATATTGGCGTATCTCGAGTTTCAAACCTCTTAAAACATCCGCGTCATTCTCTCCTCATTATCAACCAAGTGAGGGCATGGCCCAGGACAACTCGGCAAACTTAGCCCGTCTTTGTGACACTGTCATATTGTTCTGCTCCAACTTGATGAACTCTACCTCTTTCATGTGACGAATACTTTCGGGAAAGTACTTGTCGTTGAATAGTTCTTGGAACTTCTCCCAAGACATCTTTAGTGCGGAAGGTTGAGTACGGTTTACCGATTCCCACCAGTAATCCGCCTCTCCTCGCAACATAAAGGTGGCAAAGGGAACCTTTTGCTTCTCGGAGCATCCCAAGACATCAAATATCTTGGTGATCTGCTTTATCCATGCTTCCGCCTTAAGTGGTTTTGGCTCTCCAATAAACTCCGGTGGTCCCAGCTCCTTGAACTGTTTAGCGGTGACCGTCCAAGAGTTTCTAGTGTTTCCACCTACATTTTGGACAGGAGCCGCTCTCGCTTGATGTTGCATGAATTGCATAAAGCCTCTGAACATTCCATCATTCATCATTTGGTCAGTGTTGTTGTTTGCATGAGGATTGTCACCTTCCTGATGCACATTATCCTGATTATTGATATGTGGAGACTCAACGGTCTCTTGTGCTCCATTGCTATTCTCAACATTCTCGGATGTCATTTTCAGATACTGACACAAAACAAGGGTTAATTGACATGTAACATATTATCCCTATACTCTGACCGACCAATTAAATACCGAATAAACTTAGGTAGGAAATACTAGCGAAGGAATTCCCTGTCTTTCCCCTCCTAGTTATAGTCTCACATCTTAGCTAGTGATCATATCCCTAAGCTTTAATACCAACTGTGACGCCCCCAAAATAGGAATACATCACCTATTCTGAGTCACCAAATACATGGTACAGAATACAAATACAACCTTAAATATACAACATGAGTTGTGAGTTTTAATACAAATATTGTCTTCTAGACAGTATTCAAACTCAAAATAAGTCATCAATACATTTATTATCACACTATTTCATAGAATAGTGAAGACTACTAATGTTATCATCTGGACCGTCACTCTGTTCCCTGACTAGTCCCTGCTACGTTGTCATTTCCTGAAGAGAACAATGAAATCAAAAGGGTGAGCTCAACTAGCCCGGTAAGAAATATTATGACTAAGATAATGCGAATAAATTATCATTAGCCTTGATGATGTTAAACTAATAAAATATAATAAACATCAAGTTTAAGCTGGAGCGGAACAAAACAATCCATTAAAAAGTCAAGTAGAGAATAAAATCTACTATCTTCTATGATTTAAAAGGTTTTCATCACTTTTATCATTTGAGACTCAACTTAATAAATAATCCACATCATCCCACACTATGGCCGAGGATATTCATTAGTATCACGACCATAAATTATCCATGCACTACGGGCGAGGATATTCGTGTATTCATCGATGGTCGTGATCATGCTTACAAGCGTCCATCAATGCACTACGGCCGATGAGGAGTTTTACCACATCATTTGTAACATTACGGTCATGATTATATAAGAATAATCCACAGTCATAATCATACCAAGTCCATCATACACTACTGAGGCCACAGATGACTTTCAACATAATATAAACATGAGGATGAGTGATGATGACAATTGATAAAACAAGTTCAAGAATAAATTTTAAAGATTTATAAGTTAATTTATCCGAACTCAATAACGTCAAATTGTCGACATAATCTTTGCTTTGTGGAGTAAAATTCAAGAATGCTCGAGGAAGAATATTTCCATGAAAAGATCTTTGGATGAAGCACAAATATCGAGGATATTCTACTAATTTCATGGAGTATAGAAGCCAAAACTTTAACCAAGTTGAGTATAATAGAATATATGAAGCCCGCAAATGGATTTTTTGCCCAACATGCCGTAATCCATTGAGATGATCATAAAGAAGAGTAATAAAGAATGGAACCGGTCATGCGTAATCCGCGAATAAGATGGGATATTCAACGAGAATAATAAAAGAATGGAACTAGGTCATGCGAATCATGCATAATCCGCACAGGGATGTTCCAACAGAATAAAAAAAGAATAAGAACGAAATTCATGCGTAATCCGCATGCAGAGCGGTATGTTATTCAACATAATAATAAAGAATGGAATAACAACCCTTACACGTATTGAAAGAAAATAACTCTCTTCACGAATACGAAAGAATAACACCCCATACCTTAGTAGGAGATTAGATACTGCAATAGTGTAGTAACAGGCTACTCTTCTTCTTTCTCTCTTATTATCTCTATTCTTTCTCTCTCCATAGCTTGAATAAATTGGTGAAAAATAATGAAGAAATGAGCTTTTATTTATAGGCTTGGCAGAGTAAGGGTAAAATAGTCTTTTTGCCATAATTTATGACATCACCGCTGACGTCATCGATCATAATACATCATTACATACCTCATCGTCTGATGACATCATCGCTTACCTCATCGTCCGATGACATCATTGCTTGCATCACATGAATTTAAATTCAATTTGTTCTCTTCCACCTCCTTTTACTTTTATACCATGAATTTACTATAATAATGCTACCATTCAAATTATAAAAACATACTATTATATAATCACATCATACTACTATAATGTAATATTATAATAATATATTTGAATGAATTATTTTATCGGAAAAGATAAAATACCAACTTTCAACAAATGTCACATGCTAAAAATTCCTCAGTTTAAATCCACTTCGAATAAATATTTTCTTATCTATCATTTGTGTCCACATAAAATAAATATTTCCTTATCAAATAAATCAATAATTAATTATTCACAAATAATATTCTGAGAATCACAATAATAATTACAACGTAGGCTATTCCCGGAAAGATGGGGCTTTCGATAAGGATTTCTCTCTTCTTGACGCGCAATTAGGTGACCAAACCTCTCCTTGTGAGAACTTTCTAGACATTGCCAATAATGCTATCTAATAATATTATTCAAATTATATGAATTATTGATCTAATAATGGGAAATCTTATGCGGTGACAATTATTGAAACAACAATAATATAAAATATCAACGCATGACAATTATTGAACCGATAAAATAAAATATTGAGCGATAATTATTGTAACAATTATTGAGTGTAGTGCCTGCCTTTACGTAAGAATCAATAATTCAAAAATCATGCAATCTGGTGTCTTCTTGTGCAACAACAACGTATTATTGTATTTTAACCACGAGGTATTCCAACAGTGTTAACGGTAAAAATTTCGCCGTTATTTTATAAAAAGATATTTTTGTTGTTTTCTCAATCAAACAATAATAATTAGTTTGTGGGGTCCACCAATGATTGTCTTGGTTATACGAATATTCCCTGTTAAAACGAATATTCCCCGACCAATAGAATATTATATAACAACTTGCGTACTTTGCATAATTTTTAAATATTACCCACAACTATAATATTATAACAAATTCATTCCATAATAATCAAAATGATATTTATAGAAAATTCATCTTTATTCATAAAAGTTGGGGTCTTACATTGTTTGTGTGATCTAAGAGTTCACACATGTAGTATACATGTCAGGGTATAATTATATAACATAATATCAGTCTAACAACAACACAGGTGAGAGATCAAGGCCGGTCAAAGTGATGTCAGAAAACTGTTCTTGGTGAATTCTGGGTTTTCCAGAAATTTATCTGGACAGTTGATCAATCCTACTTTGACCACCCACACCTTTGATTCTATGCAATATTTAAATGTTCTAGAGGCATGATCATGTAGCTTAAATGTCAGTATACAAATCTATTACATAAACATGGCCAAATCACTTAACATCAGGAAGATCAGAGGCCATGAAAATGTTGTTAGACCTTTTCTGGGTTGCCCAGAAACCAGTTGGTCATGGTCGGTCAATGACCTTTTACCCTTAATAACATGCAATATAAACATGATCTGGGCTTGATTTAAGTTTCATATCAAAGCCCTTACAACATTGAACATATCTATAACTCTAAACACATATATCATCAAACACACACAGATCTAGAAGCTCTGACATTTACTTGTCAGAGCACAATACTAGGGTTCATGATCAGTTTCAAAATTTTGATTTTTGAGCATCTGAATGATATGGATCTAAGAAGTAACAATCCAGATCACTAATTGACACCATCTAACACTGTTCTAAACAACAACTAACAACATTAACACAAACCTTGAATATCTAACAAGTTTAGGGTTTTATACCTCTTAAATGCAAAGATTTTGATTCTGATCTTGATGATTTTATATAGGAGAGCTAAGGGATGATGTTGGCTTTCCTTATCACTTATTTTCTCTCAAAATTTTTGGATGGGAGAGAGAGAAAAAACCTGGCTAGGTTGAAAAATAAAGTGAGTCACTTTTTTAGACTTTATGCTTTTAAATCCAAGATGCAATGTATTTTGCTGGCAATGTTGGCTGATATTGAGAGATATAAGTCACATTCTAGAGCTAGGGTTGGTGAACAACCAAACTAAGGCAAGATCTATACTCCATCTAATAAAGAATTACAAAAAGGGTAGTTTGGACATTTAGCATACAATTTTAAGGTCACTTATGCAAACCCTTAGGTTTAACCCTTAGGGTTAAAACCTAAGGTTTTTTTAAAAAATAAATCAATTTTCTAGGATTTTCTAATTAGATTTTAAAATAGAAAATTATAATTTCTAAATTATACTTAGACTTGAAAATTAGGATTAAGGATTCCTAATTTAGCAATTAGGGTTCCTAATTTAGCAATTAGGGTTTCTAATAGAAAATTAGGGTTTCTAAAAAATAGGGTTTCTAATTAATCACTAAGGTTTTCCCTAATTAGGTTATAATTAATAGAATTTGATTTCCCAAATTAGGGTTTTAATATTCCGAATTAGGGTTTCAAAGTCCCGAAACTGAAATTAGGATTTCCAGAGCCGATTATTAGGGTTTCTAATTAATCTTTAAAATTTTCTAACTAAACGTCGATGTTCTTAATATAATAATAGGGTTTGTCACTAATATTAGTTATCTGGTCAACCCTTGACCATTAACCACATACTGTACACATAAAACCACATACACATATACATATACACTTATACCCTTAATATTGAATAATTCTCCAGAAAGATTTTTAAATCCACAAATTTTCTTCCTAGAAATGTCAAATCCATTCACTTATTTTCTGTTTAAGTTTACTATTCAACCTTTAATCCATCATTTAAGATTTAAATAATTTTCTAAATTCTCGGGTCGTCATATTCACCCCTTCTTCTAAGAATTTCGTCCCCGAAATTCAACTTACACCTTACACCTTTCATAGACAACATCACATGCTACCCAATACATTCCTCACAAGAGTAAAAATTTTCAAATAGTGCTGAGGAGTTATATAGACTATTGTCTGTCATTTTCGAAAAGGTTATACAGAAATTCATTTGCAAAACCGTCATACTTACAGACTCATAGGGTAATTAGCCCGATATGCCCAGTACTGGCCAAGTACTATTGATTGGAATAATTTTTCCCCGTTCCTTCTATCCCATCCGCCTTAGGCGCACAAAAAATTTCTTACCTCAGTCTTTAACAAAATCCGCACCAAAATAATTTGGTTCGGGAAAATTTTTGAAGAACGCTTAGAGTTTTCATAAACGTTGGTCTAGCCGAATCAAATAGCTTAAACTTATATCAATAATTTAATTCAATCAAAATATTTAGGTATAACCAAACCCCGTTGGCAAATTAAAATTTTAAAATTAGTTTGAAAATGACTTCATGATGTCGTACTGTATTAATAGCCCGTTTGAGGATGTCGTCATCGAGTGACTTTGTCATAACACGTCATACAATAGTGGAATAACGATTTTAGATCAAATTCAACACTAAGTATTCCTGTATCTAAAACTCCATCAACTTTTTATCATCTCTGCACCAGGTTACATGGTACATAACTGATAAATAAAGATATATTTTGATATTTCAAATAATTATCGTCTAGCTGAAACAAGTAGCATAGACTATACTTTAAACCGTTCAAAAATCATTACAAATTAGTTTTATAATCTCAACAGGTAACGACGTGTCGGTGGCCCAAAGTCCACACATACACAATGGTCACCTAGCAATTGAGAATAAAAATTCATTTTCAAAAGCACATAGTGTGTATTTAGCTTGACGTAAAAAATTTTGAAGTCTAGCATTGCTAGAGGATTTGGAAAACCTATTTCTCCACTAATAATCCATTGCTTAATAATGATATCTATTCCTATTATCCTCAATATTCCATTCAAACTTAATTCTACCCAGTTCGTCAAACTTACAACACTTATGAGTTCAGGAACTTTCAACAATCATGTGAATTTAAGAACTTGTCCTAGACAGACATTTGGCGTCCATTTGCTGAGGGGTTCAAAAATATTTCATATAATTAGGAGTCACGAACTTACCATAAATATGAGTTTTAAGAATGCATACTTAACCTTATATTCTCTAACTATACCCTACCTATCTGTTATACACTTGAGAAAAGAATCACATTCTCAACAGGTATATGGCAAATAATGCGACACAGATATTTTAATGATTATCAATACCAGAAACTAAATGGTTTCTACACCAAGTACAATTCCCCGCCCATAACAAGGAATCATATAACTCAGCTAGTGACATGAGTCCTCAATTAAAATCCCCACCTAATCCTACCTCCCTTCTTATTACAAATTTCATTTAATCCGTATTCATAATCCTTTCCTGAATTTGTACCAATTCATAGAAACACAACAATCTTTGTTGTAAAATTTTCAATCATTCACTTGACCCTTCTGTATACTATAACCTTATCAGATCACGGGGTGATCTCATCGTATATATTACGATTCATTTATATACTATGATCGTTTTGTTTTACGATCTCCTATCCTTGTACTTTTAGTCTTTTAGACTTTATCTATTCATCATTACTGTTCACCTTTATTATCAGAGTTAGGGAAATCCGTGTCTTTTATAACCCGCCGAGATTCGTCATTGAATCTTACCGACTGACTAACTCTATTTGAGTTAATACTTATCCTAATCACTGCGGTTATTAGTCTTAGGTAAACCTACCTAGGGTTTATAACCTACAACTTTGATACCAACTGTGAGGTCCCCAGATCCGAGTCCCAAATCACCGCGAATCTGGTACAATCAATTCTATAACTATTGCGGAAGATATAAACATAAATTATTTATACAATAAACTTTACACACTATTTCCCAAGGTCGAGTAACCTTAACTTATACACAATTCATAACTTATCTAACATACAATGTTATTATCATACATAAGTGTTGGGTTTCGGCACATAAAACGCAGCGGAATATAAACAATTTAAAGTGCAATTTCGAAACACTAAAACAGGATCCATGCGAAAACATAATAATTCAGTGTTTAGATATTATACCGAGTATAGAATTTTTGAACGCCATTTAATCTCTAACGTAATTCCTCACGCAGATTTTCGTCTCTACGGTATCCACACGAACGCACGCGAACCATCACACAATTCTGCAATAAAGGGAGTTGCGGTACTAGCCACCAAAGGAACAAGATTTTCAAACTTTTCTCTAGTCTCTCTCTAAGAGCGGCTAGGGTTTTTGAGTTTATGATTGTTACCTAAAATGGCTGCTATATATCATATATATAATAGTTAATAGGAATTAATCAAAACCCTAATCTAATTAAAATAAAATCTGAATTTATATATATATCTTAATTAAGTCTTACTTAATTAATATACCTATATATAAATTATCCTATTAATTTAAATTCATAATTTAAAATTCTATCAATCATATTGACATATTTAAATCTTTACAATTTAAATTAATTTCCTTTTATTTACGTTCTTTGTGTGTGACCCTATAGGCTATTATTACATTGGTAATAATTTTAAAATCATATTATAAAATTATAAATAGTGAGCGACATCTAGTAATGCATCACTGCTACCCAAGTAATAATAAGATCGATGATTCGATGCAACCTTTTTGTGACCAATGTTTCAATGTAATTTAATCCTTTTAACCTTAATATCCTAGATTAAACTCGAGTCATGTAATGTGTCATACTCTTCATAATTTAATCTGAGTTTTTCTTGATCAATGAGTAGACTATATGAAACAAATCACTATTTGATCATGGCCATGCATTTCATAGTCCTACTCAATCAAGAGGCCTATTGATATCACCCCTAATACATAGGAGGGTTAAATTTCATCTAGATCACTTATATTCTTCACACGATTCATGATGTACACAATAATCACCTTTATAGTCCACCCTATTAAAGGTGACAATTGATGATATCAAAGTACATAAATTCCCGTGTAGTAATATAGTGATTTCAGGTCGGAGGATCATTACATCATTGTCACTATGAGAATTACTAATGACACTTCGCATAATTCTCCACATAGAATTCTCATGGTGGGTCTGTCCAGTACATCATTCTCTAACAAGTACCTACACATTGACTTAATATCTCATATATTTATGACCAATGAGATTTGGTCATCAGTCAATACACATACTAGTCTCAATGCATCATTATTTTCCTATCAAAAATGATACTCGACTAGGGACATTTAAGAGCAATGATACTAATTGTAATTATATAATCTCATGTTCAAGTCATATACTTGAAACTATATAATTTGTATCACTATTCTAAGGAATTTTATTATGTTAACATTTATATAACGCAGTAAATAAAACCATAATAAAATCATTCCTTTATTCAATCAAATATAATATCAAAATGTTAAGCAATTATATCAAATAATTGGCCTCTAGGGCATAAACTCTAACAGTCTCCCACTTGCACTAGAGCCAATCACTCATGTATCTAATACACATGGAACTCGTATGACCGTCGTGCTTCTGCTGCGATAAAGAACAATAAAGAAATGGAATAACAGAAGTTCTCTTCTTGAATACAAAAGAATAATATCCCTTACCGTAAAATAATACTTGTTATAAGAGTAGTGAAGTAGCAGAAAACTTTTCTTCTATCTCTCTATAGTCTCTCTCTATAGTTTCTCTCTCTAGAGTTCAGTGAATTCGTAAGAAAATAATGAAGGAATGAGCTTCTATTTATAGGAAAATGGAATGCATAGTAACTAACTCATGAACGGTCGAGATTGATTTACTTTAATCTGACGGTCCATATTTAAAGTAAAATCTTTTAAATAAAATATAATATATTCTATTTATAATCTAATAAAACGAATAACTTTATAAAAGATTTTACTATGCAAAACACTATTGAGCACTATGCAAACACTATGCATAATAAAATATAATATATTCTAATTATTGTCTAATAAAAGCAGATAACTTTATAAAAGTATTCATTTTATATAAAAAAAGATTTTACTATGCAAAACGCTATGCAGACACTATGCAACACTATGCATAATAGAATATAATATATTATATTTATAGAATAACTTTATAAAAGTATTCTGTTTTATAAAAAAAGATTTTCTGTATTATTACATTAATAATACCAACAAAACTGAGTGACTTATCACTTAAGCATCAATAATTAATACTGTGTGCCACTATGCAACCACGCGTATTACTGTACTTTTAACACCGGGTTTTTCAACAGTTAACGGTAAAACTTCCGCCATTATTTTCATAAAGTATTTTTGTCGTTTTCTCAATCCAACAATAATTCCGTTGTGGGGTCCACCAATGATTGTGTCATTTTACTAATATTCCCTGTTAAAACGAATATTCCCTGACCAATCGAATATTATATAACAACTTGCGTACTTTGCAAAATTTATAAATATTACCCACAACTATTATATCAATTTCACTCCATAATATTCAAAAATAATATTTATAGAAAATTCATCTTTATTCAAAAAGTTGGGGTTTTACAGTCTCCCCTTCTTATGAAATTTCGCCCTCGAAATTAGGGTATGTACCTGGTATGCCGAACAGGTGAGGATACCTTGACTTCATTTCAGATTCTAACTCTTGAGGTATAACCCTTGAGTGTTGGATACGATTCATCTTATCCAAGATTTTAACACGAGATCTCATACGTTAAATCATCCGCTATCTCATCTGATTCTAAATTAATAATGTGGTTCGGGTCATCCACATATTTATGTAATATTGATACGTTTAAAATGTTATGAACACGCGACATACTTGGCGGTAAAACGAGTATATATGCCACAGTTCCTACTCAATCGAGGATTTTAAATGGGCCAATTAAATCGAGGTTTGAGATTTCCTCTCTTCAGCAACTCTTACTTCTAGAATAACGCCCTCTTGAACCTTCTTCTTCACATTCACCAGATTCGGGTATGTAGCTTGAGCGTCTTTAACTTTATCGATTAAAGTCGATTTTGAAAGTAGTATGTACACAAGCCAATCATGTTTGATGATAAAGCATATACTTTGTAACAATCTTATTCATTTATTAATAAAAAGTATTAATTTATTAAAGGCTTTTAATTATCTACATGATGCTGTTTTATAATATATGATAAACCCATAGTTTTAAGCAATGCTTTTAGAATAATGATGATGATCATTCTAATGAGATCTAAATTCTTTGAAAGCTTAAGACTAAAATAGTTCCCAATCATTGGATTACTAAATTGGGGATTAGTGAATCCGGATAGATTGGTACATACGTTACTTGCTCATTGGATGAGGATGATTGATCTCATGATCATTTGTGTGGAGACACTAAAGCAAGTATGTAGGTGCTTATTAGAGAATAAGTTCACTGAACATGGCTCGCTAAGGAATACCTAATGGAGTTTTACTTGCCTGTCAATAGAAATTCCTATAGTGATAGTAGTACAAGAGATCCTTGGACTTGAGATCATCATAGTATCTTGTGTATGATGATTTATACTTTGACTTATTCCTTAAGACCCTTAGGGTATATAAAAGGGTATGCTTGGGTATAATAAGTTATACATGGAGATAATGTATGATCAATAAAGAATCTACCACTTCTATTAAAAGAAGAGAAATGTCTATGTGATTCGATAAATGACAACCAAAGAGTCCTTGGGTTAAGCGGCAGAATGAAATTAGAAAGGAGTTTCTAATTTGCATTATTTGGAGTTGTGCATGTAAGAGTCGAAATACATATAATTAATTAAAATAAGACTTGACAGTAATTCCATGTCTTATATTTAATTGGGACATTGTATGGTGGAAGGATTGAATTATGGTAACTATTTACTCAAAGGTTTTTAATGATTAATGTTGAAATCTATATTATCCGGAAAGTCGTTGATCGCTAGGGGAGGCTTATACCTATTGTAGAATAAATATTATTTATTTAAATAAATTAATTGTTTAATTTATTTATTTAAATAAGATTAGAATTGTTCTAATTGATTTATTCTGCTGGGTTTAATATGGAGAACCTAAAGGGTCATACCATAAAAGGAAGAATAATTATTTAAGAAGTTAATGGCATAATCGTAATAATATGTTAAGTATATTTAATTTAATCTATGGTAATAGAATAAATTAAATAGCTTAATATTTATTATTTAATATTTTAGAAATATTAAATATAAATTAATAAGAGGAGTCTTATTAATATTATTACAATTATTATTATTTTAATTTCTAAAAGAGTTTAGGAATTAATTTAATATAAGTACTCTAATTTATTCCTAATTGGATTAGGAAGGAAAATTAGTTAAAGGAGTTTAATTAATTATCCCTAATAAGATTAGGGAGCTTAATTAATTAAAAGAATTTAATTAATTAAATAAATCCCAATTCCTTAATTGTTAAGGTGGGTTGTCCACATCTATAAATAAGAGGAGTCTTATTATGGGTGAGGTGGTTGTTGACTTTTACAACATACGTAATAATTCCAATAGTTGGGAGAGTACGCCTTTTCTATAGAGATTGAAAACTAGGGTTGAGCCAATACCCCTTCTTCTTGAAAATTCTTTTTCCTTGGTGGATCACCTCTAGAGGCCAAACACACGGGTGGCTAACGTTGATCAAAGGAAGGAACCAGCCGGTGGATTCAAGTTGAACACGAAAAGGATTGGAGGTGAACTTGCATTACGAGGAAGCTCGGATCTTCAAGGGTATGTTTCTTATTCATCTTTTTTGTTTAATTAATAATTGTGCATAAAGGGTGATCCGGGTATATGGTTTGTAAAATTTTTAAACTCTGATTTTTCACGTTTCCGCTTATTTTTGCAATTTGATTGCGTTCTTGAATATTACAAACCTAACAGTGGCATCAGAGCCAAACCTTTATGCGAATTATTAATTGTTTTAATTTAATATCTATATTGATATGTGTTTAGAACAATTTAATTGGGCATAATTTCATTGTATAAAATTTATTAAAAAAAAAACGCGAAACTTTTTGAAAATCGGTAATGGCGTACTGATTTTTTTTTTCTTTCATGCTGCCAGTTGCTGTACCAATCTATGATATATGTACGGCTTAATATAATATAAAATCGTATTATATCTCTATAGAAAAGTAATTATATATACGTTATATCTCTGTTAACTTAACAGATTGTAATCTGGTGGGCATCTAAGATATTCACATGATATATATATTACAATCGGTTTATATTATATATATAATAGTTATATATATATATAATAGTTATATATATATATATTAATCTTAATTATTTTATTATTAAAATAAAAAAAAGGTTTATTTTAATTTTAAAATTAAATTTCATGCTAACTAATTAGAGTTGGAATTGGATTCCATGATAACTAATTGGAGTTGAAATTGGATTCTATGTTTCCTTAAATAAAGGAGTTTATTTAAATATGAAATAAGATTTCATATTATTCAAAATAAAGGAGTTTATTTTGAATAGGAAAAAGAATTCGTGTTTCCTTTAATAATTTTTTTTTACATGGAATTGGATTCCATAATTAATTAAAATAAAGGAGATTATTTTGATTAAAATTTTTGATTAAAATAAAAGAGTTTATTTAAGATATGAAATAAGATTTCATATTACCCAAAGTAAAGGAGTTTATTTTGACTTGGAATTGGATTCCATAATTAATTAAAATAAATGAGTTTATTTTGATTAAAGATTTTGATTAAAATAAAATAGTTTATTTTATTCAAAATTGGATAAATTAAAATAAAATAGTTTTATTTTGATTTAAATTTGGATTAAAATAAAGGTTCGTGTTTCCTTTAATAATTTTTTTTTTTACATGGAATTGGATTCCATAATTAATTAAAATAAAGGAGTTTATTTTGATTAAAATTTTTTGATTAAAATAAAAGAGTTTATTTAAGATATGAAATAAGATTTCATATTACCCAAAAGTAAAGGAGTTTATTTTGACTTGGAATTGGATTCCATAATTAATTAAAATAAAGGAGTTTATTTTGATTAAAGATTTTGATTAAAATTAAATAGTTTATTTTATTCAAAATTGGATAAATTAAAATAAAATAGTTTTATTTTGATTTAAATTTGGATTAAAATAAAGGTTCGTGTTTCCTTTAGTATTTTTTTTTTATGGAATTGGATTCCATAATTAATTAAAATAAAGGAGTTTATTTTGATTAAAATTTTTGATTAAAATAAAAGAGTTTATTTAAGATATGAAATAAGATTTCATATTACCCAAAAGTAAAGGAGTTTATTTTGACTTGGAATTGGATTCCATAATTAATTAAAATAAAGGAGTTTATTTTGATTAAAGATTTTGATTAAAATAAAATAGTTTATTTTATTCAAAATTGGATAAATTAAAATAAAATAGTTTTATTTTGATTTAAATTTGGATTAAAATAAAGGTTCGTGTTTCCTTTAATAATTTTTTTTACATGGAATTGGATTCCATAATTAATTAAAATAAAGGAGTTTATTTTGATTAAAATTTTTGATTAAAATAAAAGAGTTTATTTAAGATATGAAATAAGATTTCATATTACCCAAAGTAAAGGAGTTTATTTTGACTTGGAATTGGATTCCATAATTAATTAAAATAAAGGAGTTTATTTTGATTAAAGATTTTGATTAAAATTAAATAGTTTATTTTATTCAAAATTGGATAAATTAAAATAAAATAGTTTTATTTTGATTTAAATTTGGATTAAAATAAAGGTTCGTGTTTCCTTTAGTATTTTTTTTTTACATGGAATTGGATTCATAATTAATTAAAATAAAGGAGTTTATTTTGATTAAAATTTTTGATTAAAATAAAAGAGTTTATTTAAGATATGAAATAAGATTTCATATTACCCAAAGTAAAGGAGTTTATTTTGACTTGGAATTGGATTCCATAATTAATTAAAATAAAGGAGTTTATTTTGATTAAAGATTTTGATTAAAATAAAATAGTTTATTTTATTCAAAATTGGATAAATTAAAATAAAATAGTTTTATTTTGATTTAAATTTGGATTAAAATAAAGGTTCGTGTTTCCTTTAATAATTTTTTTTACATGGAATTGGATTCCATAATTAATTAAAATAAAGGAGTTTATTTTGATTAAAATTTTTGATTAAAATAAAAGAGTTTATTTAATATATGAAATAAGATTTCATATTACCCAAAGTAAAGGAGTTTATTTTGACTTGGAATTGGATTCCATAATTAATTAAAATAAAGGAGTTTATTTTGATTAAAGATTTTGATTAAAATAAAATAGTTTATTTTATTCAAAATTGGATAAATTAAAATAAAATAGTTTTATTTTGATTTAAATTTGGATTAAAATAAAGGTTCGTGTTTCCTTTAATAATTTTTTTTTACATGGAATTGGATTCCATAAAGGAGTTTATTTTGATTAAATTTTTTGATTAAAATAAAAGAGTTTATTTAAGATATGAAATAAGATTTCATATTACCCAAAGTAAAGGAGTTTATTTTGACTTGAATTGGATTCCATAATTAATTAAAATAAAGGAGTTTATTTTGATTAAAGATTTTGATTAAAATAAAATAGTTTATTTTATTCAAAATTGGATAAATTAAAATAAAATAGTTTTATTTTGATTTAAATTTGGATTAAAATAAAGGAGTTTATTTTGATTCAAAAATTAGATTTTATACTAACTAAATTTGCCCATTAAATGATATCAATATATATATATTAAATGTTTATTATTCATAAGATGAATGTTATTTATTGATGCATATGATGATGTGTATGATAATAAATGGGATTGATTATGGACTATTGACCAATGTGATTGGATTTTATTTTAGTTGGATGCATGAATGTATGGGTTTTATTAAATGTGGTTCCAGATACCTCGCCTTCTCTAATTTTTCTTAATGTAAATTCTATCTCCTCCTATGTACTTCCCTCGATCACGATCAAGGCTTCTATTTATTTTAAAATAGTTTTGTAATAGGAATATTTAGAATTAATTTTGAAGAATTAGAGATCAAAGGAGCAAGGAGCGCGTGAAGACCCGTTTGTAATGGAGCCCGAGTTTAAATGTAATTGTTATATTTAAATATTAATTCTTGCACCCCTAGGGCTTAACCTTTTTGGTTCACTTGGTGGCTCTAGTGAACCAAACTAGAATAAAAGTCCATAATCAATCCGGGTAGAATATAGTATTCTATATGTGCATGCTTATACTATATATATTATATATTATGCAAACATTCTTCGCATGTTCATTAATATAACGCGTATTTTATATATGTGTGCATGCGCGCTAAACAAGATGAGACAAATTAATAACAAAACCCTCAATTTTATATATTAAGTCCTAAGCGTTCAAAGATATTTGGAATATCGAACGTCGCCTTCTAGCATGATAAAATTAATAGAGTATTAAATATTTAATATGAGTTTGTTGTGTCACCACAAGGCAAGTATTAAGTATTTAAGATGTTAATTTATCACATTTGATGCTTATAAAGAAAATTGAACAATATTGTTTTGTTGTGTCACCACAAGGATGATATTTTTCTTTTTGAATATATGGAGTGCTAGGTGGGACTTAACTTGGATAATTTTGATTCGGATGTGCCACCACTTGATCAAAATAATCTAAGAGGCAAAAGAAAAGGAGTTGCATAGTTGATGTAATTGACAAAAAAGTTGTCTACCTATTTATTTATATATAGTTTGTTGTGTCACCACAAGGCTATATACATTTGAAATGGGATCCTTATTCTCACTAGCAAATCTTTAATTAGATTTTCTTAGAACTATATAAGTGAGGGTAATATAGTTTGAAGAAAATAGTGGGAGATACCAATTTAAAACAAGACCTAATTTATTTTGGTAATTAATAAAAGAATGTATGTTAAAATGTTGTTAATTACAAATTCATTTCTGTAATTTTACAATGTCTAAATTACTATCATCTGCGAAACATATTAGATGTTATTTAACCAAACCAGTATTAAGCAGATTGGTTAAGGAATTTGAGAATAGTTCTCATAGTCGAAAAGCTATCTTATGTCCTTAATACGCCTATCCTCGCAATGGTTGCGAGACAATGCCTCGAGGAAGAGATTGCTACTTTTAGAAAGTGGCAAGATGATGCACTGATTGGCTCAATGCATCATGCTCGCATCTATGAGTAACGAGCTTGGCGTCAAGATGAACCTATGGATGCTTCTACTATATTCCGCACATCAAGTAGTTGATGGTGAGGAAAGTAGGACCGATAGATATCGATATCTAAGGAGCTCTTCCGATCTAGAGTGACCAGATGACACTCTGAAAGATGATAAAAGTCCTTAACATTATCAATTTGATTGATCAATTAGGACAACGAGTTTTGTCATGGATGGAGAGTTGAGCCAAGATTTGATCTTGCACTCACTCCGGACTCCTTTCACAATTGTTGTGAATTTTTCATATGAACAAGCTAGATATCACCTCATTGATTTGCTTAACATATTGAAAAATGTTGAGAGTCACTTTCAACCAAGAAAGATCAAGTCTTCTTTGGTAGGGGCCAAAGGATCTTTCGAAAAGAAGAACGATTCAAAGAAGGTATATAGAAAGGCATAAACAAAGGATAATAAGAACAAAACTGATATGGATGGCAAAAGAGTTTGCTACCACTGCAATAAGTCTCGACACTGGAAAAAAACTGCGAGAAGCATCTTGCAGAGGCTAACCAAAGAAGCTTAGTGAAGTTTTTTATAATACGCTTTTTTGTTCATGATTGAAATAAATTTTCTTTAAGTCAAGGTTCTAGTTGGGTATTGGATACCGACTTTAGTTATCATAAATATAGATTTATGAAGGGACCAAGTCAAGTAGAAAGCTAAACAAATATAAGTAATCCTATGTAAGGAAATGTAGCAAAGGTTGCCACATTAGCCGTAGAAACTTATAGTTTAGCAATGCCTACGAAGCAAATCTATTAAGTCAATAAGTTGTTATTGTATTCCAGTTCTTGTTAAAAATATTACTTTTATTTTATTGTTGGACAATAAAAATATTTGGTATTATAATTAAGAACAATTGTTGTTCTATTTATAATAATAATGTTTTGTATAGAACTGGAATATTACTTAATAAATTTTGTATACTTGACTTACATGAAAATAATTTTGCATATTGAACAAATTAGTATAAGAAAAAGAGATGATCATTCAAAGAGTTGAATGTGTGTATTTGCTAAAATACAAGTGTGAATTATTTGAAAGGTTCAAAGAATTCAGAAGTGAAACAAATTGGCAATGTATTAAGATTCTTTGATTAGATCAAGGAATAAATACTTGTGCAATAAGTTTCTAGATCATCTCAAATGGCTTTTCTCATAATGGACACCTCACGATACATAATAATTGATTGATGTATCTGAAAGGAAAAATCATACCTTGTTGAACATGGTACGGTCCAAAATGATTTTACCGACATTCCAAAGATCCTTCTCAGGATCATGTCCTAGAAATGGTCGACATATCTATTGAAAAGGTAACCTCAAAATCCACCCCAAGACTCCATAAAAGTTATGGACGGTGGAGGATTCCTAATCTTAAGTATGTTAAGATAAGGGTTGTCCAACTTATGTGAAAAGGTTTCAAAGGATAAGCTTGGGACAAGATTTGACATGTCTGATTTGTGGGACATCCTAAAGTAAGTTTAGGGTATATGTTCTATAATTCTACTTAGCAAAAGGTGTTTGTTATTAAACACGCGCTTTCTAAGATAAAGGTGTTTATCATTAAAAGGGGCTAGTGGGAGGATAATAGATCTTGAAGAGTTCAAGAACCACAAAACACTATAAGTCAAATAAGAAGAACCTGTAGATGGACCTATTGTACCACAACTGAATCGTAAATATGGAATATTACCGAAGATACCTAGGAGGTATGGATTCATCATGGATGATGATGATGGGGTACGTATTATAGAAGATGATGATCCAGTTACATACGATGAGGTAAGAGTTATAGACACTCTCAAAATGGAACATTCATTTTGATGAAATAATCAAAAGAGTTTGATTTTATCAAAAACAAGAATGAACCTAATGTGTACAAAAGGGTCAGTGGGAGCGTCGTGAAATTTCTAGTATTATATGTTGATATACTACGGATAAGGAATGACATACCAATGCTACAATCAGTAAAGATAAAGTTGTCTAAACATTCCTCCATGAATAATTTGGAAGAGTATCTAAATTGGGGATATAAATCTATATAGATAGATTTAAGAGGATACTCGACTTAACCCAAGGAACGTATATTTATTTGATATTAAAGTCGTTTAGCATGGCAAACTCCAAGAAATGTCTCATATTGATGAGCTATGAAGTGTATCTCTCTTAATAGTCCCCACAGACTCCTGAAAAGAGAGGTCGCATGAGTGACAATCATGTATGCAATAAAATGTATGAGACCTGATGTTGATCAGTCATATTATGGGGAAGTTCACTATGAGTCTGTGAAAAACATCTTAAAGTGCTTGACCAGCACTAAGAATGTGATCATATTTATGGTGGGTCTTAATTAAAACTAGAGGGCTTAACAGACTTAAGTTTTTCAGACAGACCAAGATGACAGAAAAAATCCACTTTAAGGTAAAGCGTTACCTTGAAGCGATTGGTGCGATGAATTGGAAAGGTTCCAAACAAAGAAAGAGTTCTTTGGTTTAGTGATAAAGACAAAGTATATAGCTATAAATGAAGCTGCAAGTTGATTGTTTGGATTAAAAGTTCATTCTGTAACTAGGAATAGTTCCTAAGTCTCATCTTGGATCTAAACATGTGTTGTGGCACTATCATTTGATTATTAGAATCATTGAAAGATGGGAAATCACTATAGAGATAGTGGACTCTCATGAACAACATTACATATCCATTAACTAAAGCTTATCCAACAGCAGGATAATCGTCACTTAGAGAAGAAGAGTATGAGATACCATGACGATTGGCTTTATTGCAAGTGGGAGATTGAAAGTAGTATGCACACAAGCCAATCATGTTTGATGATAAAGCATATACTTTGTAACAATCTTATTCATTTATTAATAAAAAGTATTAATTTATTAAAGGCTTTTAATTATCTACATGATGCTGTTTTATAATATGTGATAAACCCATAGTTTTAAGCAATGCTTTTAGAATAATGATGATGATCATTCTAATGAGATCTAAATTCTTTGAAAGCTTAAAACTAAAATAGTTCCCAATCATTGGATTACTAAATTGGGGATTAGTGAATCAGGATAGATTGGTACATACGTTGTCTTGCTTTCATTGGATGAGGATGATTGATCTCATGATCATTTGTGTGGAGACACTAAAGCAAGTATGTAGGTGCTTATTAGAGAATAAGTTCCTTTGAGCGTGGCTCGCTAAGGAATACCTAATGGAGTTTTACTTTTTTGTCAATAGGAATTCTGTAGTGATAGTAGTACAAGTGATCCTTGGACTTGAGATCATCATAGTATCTTGTGTATGATGATTTATACTTTGACTTATTCCTTAAGACCCTTAGGGTATATAAAGGGTATGCTTGGGTATAATAAGTTATACATGGAGATAATGTATGATCGATAAAGAATCTACCACTTCTATTAAAAGAAGAGAATGTCCTATGTGACTCGATAAATGACAACCCAAGTAGTCCTTGGGCGGCGAGAATGAAATTAGAAAGGAGTTTCTAATTTGCATTATTTGGAGTTGTGCATTTAAGAGTCGAAAAATACATATAATTAAATAAAATAAGACTTGACGGTAATTCCATGTCTTATATTTAATTGGGACATTGTATGGTGGAAGGATTGAATTATGTCACGGTAACTATTTACTCAAAGGTTCTTTAATGATTAATGTTGAAATCTATATTATCTGGAAAGTCGTTGATCGCTAGGGGGAGGCTTATACCTATTGTAGAATAAATATTATTTATTTAAATAAATTAATTATTTAATTTATTTATTTAAATAAGATTAGAATTGTTCTAATTGATTTATTCACAATGGGTTTAATATGGAGAACCTAAAAGGTCATACCATAAAAGGAAGAATAATTATTTAAGAAGTTAATGGCATAATCGTAATAATATGTTAAGTATATTTAATTTAATCTATGGTGATAGAATAAATTAAATAGCTTAATATTTATTATTTAATATTTTAGAAATATTAAATATAAATTAATAAGAGGAGTCTTATTAATATTATTACAATTATTATTATTTTAATTTCTAAAAGAGTTTAGGAATTAATTTAATATAAGTACTCTAATTTATTCCTAATTGGATTAGGAAGGAAAATTAGTTAAAGGAGTTTAATTAATTATCCCTAATAAGATTAGGGAGCTTAATTAATTAAAAGAATTTAATTAATTAAATAAATCCCAATTCCTTAATTGTTAAGGTGGGTTGTCACATCTATAAATAAGAGGAGTTTTATTATGGGTGAGGTGGTTGTTGACTTTTTTACAACATACGTAATAATTCCAATAGTTGGGAGAGACGCCTTTTCTATAGAGATAGAAAACTAGGGTTGAGCAATACCCTTCTTCTTGAAAAATTTTTTCCTTGGTGGATCACCTCAGAGGCCAAACACGGGTGGCTAACGTTGATCAAAGGAAGGAACCAAACCCGGTGGATTCAAGTTGAACACGAAAAGGATTGGAGGTGAACTTGTACCTGAGGAAGCTCGGATCTTCAAGGGTATGTTTCTTATTCATCTTTTTTGTTTAATTAATAATTGTGCATAAAGGGTGATCCGGGTATATGGTTTGCAAAATTTTTAAACTCTGATTTTTCACGTTTCCGCTTATTTTTGCAATTTGATTGCGTTCTTGAATATTACAAACCTAACAGATTTTACTCGTATATTCGTTATCTTCACGTGGGTCCCTAGAGTCTTTAACTCTATCTTCATCAATTGCAAGTTATACGAAATGAGTCTTTGTGTTAACAACATCGCACTTGTAAACGCATATGATCTTCTACTCAACACGTCAGCTACCACGTTCGCTCTTCCACGATGATATTGAATAGTACGATCGTAATCTTCAACAGCTCGAGTCAACGTCTTTGGCGCATGTTACGTTCGTTTTAGTTGAAGAAATATTTTGAGGGTTTAAGAAATGGGTTTGTCTTTGGTGTCAATACAAAATTCGATTTCACGCTCTGGGGTAGGCTAAGAAGTCTTCAGGAATACGTCAAGAGATTTATTAATGATAGAAATATCATTCAAAACTGTTACTCTCATCCAAGACTTGGATAGTACGTCACATTGATACCAACTGTGACTTCTATCCCTTAACCTAGATAGCACCTCACAATGATACCTATCAACTTGTCATCGTCATTCACGACGTCGCCTACAGAAAGTCTGGCTTCGGTGCATTCTATACAAGGAAGTCATCAACAAAATGACCGGGGCTCTTTACTTATGGCCTGATATTACAATGATTGAATTTATTGGTTTGATTGCTTGAATTCGCGTAATAGGTTGGTTAGGAATATGAAAGCTAACAACCTTACGAAAAATATGATGAGTAGTTAACCAATCATTTCAAAAAAAACCACATCAAAGGAAATTATTTTCAAAGAGATAAGATCGACAGGTAACGTGAAAGTGTCGATTTGAATCAAACAATATTTATAAACAGTAGAGGTAACGAAGGTTTCTCCCAATGGAGTTTCAATAGATAAATCAATGTTTAACTTCTCAGGAGTTAAGTACAAACATTGAACACAACTAGGTGAAATAAAAGAGTGAGTAGAACCCAGATTCAACACGGTATAGACTTTCGTAAGAGCTTATGATTAACTTACCCGTGATAATTTTATTCGGGTTCCTCGTCATCAGAGAAAAACGCTCTCTCTTAAACTACCACTTTGGCTTGTTCGGGACATCCTTTGGCATCACTATCCCGGTTGGACTTGACTTCACCATACAACAAAATCGAAGCTAGGTGACCTTCTCTTCCGCAATTAAAACACGCTTTGGATTGTTGCATACAGTTTTGACGGATGTGTCCCTCTTGTCGCATTTGAAACATCTGATAGATGGGCGTTCTTCTTCCTTTGAACGGGTCTTTGGTTCCGGCGTCTTCACGTCATTGTTGAACCTTCTCTTCTTAAAATGTCCATTCTTATTATCCGACCATAATTACCACCGAAATGGTTACCATTCTTGGCATGATAATATCCCCCACGATGGTTATCGTTGTTAGATGGTGAATTGCCACCAGTATGATTATTATTGTGTTGTTGGTCGTTGCCTTTTGGTTGTGCTGACTCATTATCGCACTCCAATAACTGAGCCATATTCACAACATCTGAATATAAACAAAGTTTGTGAGAAATGAGGTATTGACGTATATCGGGTTTCAAACCTCGCAAAAACATTCGTGCCATTCTCTCTTCATTATCCACCAAGTGGGACGCAAACCAGGATAACTCCGCAAATTTTGCCTCGTATTGCGACACGGTCATATTGTTTTGCTCCAATTCGATAAAATCCACCTCCTTCATGTGACAAATACTTTCGGGAAAGTATTTGTCGTTGAACAGCTCTTGGAACTTCTCCCAAGACATCTTCAGTACGACAGGTTGAGTACGTTTTATCGATTCCCACCAGTAATCTGCCTCTCCGAGCAACATAAAGGCGGCAAAGGGAACCTTTTGCTCCTCGGAGCATCCCAAGACATCAAATATCTTGGTGATCTGCTTTATCCATGCTTCCGCCATAAGTGGTTTTGGCTCTCCCTTAAACTCCGGTGGTCCCAGCTCCTTAAACTGTTTAGCGGTGACCGCCCGAGAGTTTCCAGTGTTTCCACCTACATTTTGGACAGGAGCCGCTCTCTCCTGCTGTTGCATGAATTGCATAAAGCCTCTGAACAATCCATCATTCATCATTTGGTCAGTGTTGTTGTTGTTTGCAGGAGGATTATCGCCTTCGATGCACATTCTCACGATTATTGATATGTGGAGACTCAACGGTCTCTTGTGCTCCATTGCTATTCTCAACATTTTTGGATGTCATTTTCAGATACTGCCACAAAATAAAGGTTAATTGACATGTAACATAATATCTCTAAACTCTGACCAACCAATTTAAATACAAAATAAATTTAAGTAGGTCCTACTAGCGAAGGAATTCCCTGTCTCTCCCCTCCTAGTTCTAGTCTCACATCTTAGCCAGGGATCATATCCCTAAGCTTTGATACCAACTGTGACGCCCCCAAAATTAGGTATACATCACCCATCTTGGGTCGCCAGATACATGGTACATAATTCAAATACAACTGTCGTATACAATACGACAAAACATAAATTGTGAGTTTGAATACAAATATTATCTACTAGAGATTATACAAACTCAAAAGGAGTCCTCATTACAATTATTATCATACTAATTCACAGAATAGTGAGGACTACTAATGCTATCCTCTAGACCATCACTCTGTTCCCCGACTCGTCCCAGCTATATTCTCATTTCTTGAAGAGAACAGTGAAAGAAAGGGTGAGCTCAACTAGCTCAGTAAGAATTATTATGACTAAGATAATGCAGAATAAATTATCATTAGCCTCCAACAATGTTAAACTGATAAAATATGATAGATATCAAGTTTAACTGCAGCGGAACAAGCAATCCATTAAAAGAGTCAAGTAGAGAATATAATCTACTATCTTTTATGATTTAAAAAGTTTTTCATCACTTTTATCGCTGAGACTCAGCTCAATAAATAATCCACATCATTAAATCATCCCTGCACTACAGGCCAAGGATATTCTTTAGTATCACGACCACGAATTATCCATGCACTACGGGCCAAAGATAATCGTGTTTTCATCAACGGTCCTGATCATGCCATAAAACAATTCATCTTTGCTCCCTTGGCCGAAGAGAATCCATAGCCATAATCATACCAAAAACTGTCCATCAATGCACTACGGGCCATTGAGGACTTTTAATTTTCACATCCTTTATAACATTACGGTCATGATTATACCGAATAATCCCTGGTCATAATCATACCAAGTTCATCTATGCACTACAGGCCACAGATGACTTTCAACATAACATAAACATGAGGATGATGACAATGATATAAGAATTCAATTAAACAAGTTCAAGAATTAATTTGTCCAGGAACCAATAACGTCCAAATTGTCAACATGATACTTCTTTGTAGAATAAAATTCAAGAATGTTTAGAAGAATATTTCCATGAAAAATACTGGATGAAGCGCAAATATCAAGGATATTCCACTAATTTCATGGAGTATAGAAGTCAAAATTTTAATCAACTGAGTATAATACCGAATGGAATAACAAAAGATATCACCATGCATGCGGTACTTCGCATAGTAGGTTATTCCGACAGAATAATAATAACGGAACGAGTCGGGGTGAAATTCACAAGCGGGATGTTCCAAATGAGAATAATAAATGCGGAATAATAAATGATGGAACCAGTCCTGCCGTATAGAGCGATCTGGATATTTCGACGAGAATAATAAAGGCGGAATAATAAAAAATGGAACCAGTCCCACATATAGCATGACGGGATATTCCGGCTGAATAATAAAGACATAATAATAGAAGAATGTCACCAAGTATAGGGTAGCAGCGTATACTGAGTTATTCCAATGAATAATAAAGAAATGGAATAACAGAAGTTCTCTTCTTGAATACAAAAGAATAATATCCCTTATCGTAAAATAATACTTGATATAAGAGTAGTGAAGTAGCAGAAAACTTTTCTTCTATCTCTCTATAGTTTCTCTCTCTAGAGTTCAGTGAATTCGTAAGAAAATAATGAAGGAATGAGCTTCTATTTATAGGAAAATGGAATGCATAGTAACTAACTCGTGAACGGTCGACATTGATTTACTTTAATCTGACGGTCCATATTTAAAGCAAAATCTTTAAAATAAAATATAATATATTCTATTTATAATCTAATAAAACGAATAACTTTATAAAAGATTTTACTATGCAAACACTATGCAGCACTATGCAAACACTATGTATAATAAAATATAATATATTCTAATTATTGTCTAATAAAGCAGATAACTTTATAAAAGTATTTTGTTTTATATAAAAAGATTTTACTATGCAAAACACTATGCGAGACAATTATGCAACACTACGCATAATAGAATATAATATATTCTATTTATAGAATAACTTTATAAAAGTATTACATTTTTATATAAAAGATTTTACGTATTATTACATTAATAATACCAACAAAACTGAGTGACTTATCACTTAAGCATCAATAATTAATACCTTGTGCTACTATGCAACCACGCGTATTACTGTACTTTTAACACCGGGTGTTTCAACAGTTAACAATAAAACTTCCGCCGTTATTTTCATAAAGTATTTTTGTCGTTTTCTCAATCCGACAATAATTCCGTTGTGGGGTCCACCAATGATTGTGCCGTTGTACTAATATTCCCTGTTAAAAAGAATATTCCCCGACCAATCGAATATTATATAACAACTTGCGTACTTTGCAAAATTTATAAATATTACCCACAACTATTATATCAATTTCACTCCAAAATATTCAAAAATAATATTTATAGAAAATTCATCTTTATTCAAAAAGTTGGGGTTTTACAGACATAGCATAAATTAAGTCTAACATCATAACACATACAAGATCCACGCTAGTCAAACTATGTCAGAAACTTTGCCTGATGAAGATTTGGGATACCCAGAATCTTCATCCGGCGTGATGGTCAACGCTTGTTTGACCATGAATTTCTATGATTATGTTACAGATCTAGGCTATCTAAAGGTTTGAGTATGTACTCTTCATGTCGGCTACAAGGTGAAAACAACAACATAGCGAAAACATTAAACCACAGCAAGATCAGTAGGCTAGAACATCTTGTCAGACACTACTGGGAAATCTGGGTTACCCAGATTCACATTTTCGTGGTCGGTCAACGCCTTTTGACCGCTCATATCTTTCGATCTACCCGTGATCTGGGCTTGATTCAAGTTCCAGATTACAGCCCTTACAACATACTACAAGTTTAAAAATTAAAACATAACAAAATATTAACACACGGAGATCTAGAATCCCTGACATATGACTGTCAAACAACATTTTTCCAGATTTCCAGATTTTTCAAAACTTTAGATTCGAGCATCTAGATGTTATGGATCCATGATCCAACAACCCAGATCTCTAATTGACACCTTATAACACATATTTAACCAATAACTAACATTAAACATCATAAGATCAAAGGATTTTGAAATTTTAGGGTTCTTACCATTTCTAGCTTTGATCCTTTGATTCTGATTTTTGTTCCTGTTCTTGGCTAGCTGAGATAGGATAGTGGTTTTGGTTCCTCACCCCTTCTCACTCTAGATTTCAAAATATAGAGAGAGACAAGGCTTAGCAAGTTTGCTAGATAAAGTAAGTCATTTTACTTACTTAAATCTTATAAAATTTTAATTCAATGTATCTCATTTTGCTAGGTGTCACCAATGATCAGATTTGGCTGAGATATAATCACATGGCTAGGGTTAGGCTTTGGTGAACAACTTCTCCTAAAGTCAACACCTATACACCAAATTAATAAAATATAAAAAGGGCAAAATAGTCATTTCCTTTTATTTCTAAAATTTTCATTTGTTGTAAACCCTTAGGGTTTAGGTTTTAACCCTTAAGGTTTAGGGTTTGGAACCCTTAGGGTTTAGGGTTTGAAACCCTTTAGGTTTTGTAATTTAATTTCTAACATTTCTGAATTTTCGGTTTTAAAAATAGAAAATTAATATTTTTAAATTATAATTAGAATTTTTTAATTATATTAAAATTTCTTAATCATACTTTAAATCTTGCTAATTAGGATTAATAATTCCTAATTAAAATTGATAATTTAGCAATTAGGGTCAAATCGGTCATTAAGGTTTATAACCCAAAATTAGGGTTTCTAATAGAAAAATATTTTTTTCTAAATTAGAAATTAGGTTTCCTAATTAGATTAGGGTTTCCTGATTACTTTACTTGAAAATTAGGATTAACATTTCCTAATTATCGTTAAAATTATTAAATTAACACTTAGGTTTTCCCGAATTACAAATTAGGGTTCCTAAACTAGAAATTAGGGTTTCAATTTTGAAATTAGGGTTTTCTAACCAATTTATTAAGATTAACCCTAATTAATCTTATAATTATTTACACTTACGCCATTAGGTTCTCAATTTAGGGTTTCATGCATTAAATTAGGGTTTAGAATTCCCGGAACTAAAACTAGGGTTACAAGAACCAATTTTTAGGGTTTCTTGTTAATCACAAGGGTTTTCAAACTGAACGTTGACGTTCTTAATATATACTTAGGGTTTGTTACAGATATCGTTTATCTGGTCAACCCTTGACCCTTAACCACATACTGTACACATATACATAGAACATATTCACGTATTCCCTTAATCCTGAATAATTCACTTAAATCCTTCACAAAATTTTGAAATCCTCAAAATTTTTTATCTAGGTTCTAATTTTGAACCTTAAATCAATTAAATAAAATTTTAAAAATATTTGAAATTCTCGGGTTGTCACAATAAACATGATGCAAATGTATGATGCATGGGTGTGGGGTTGTTGTCCAACATGCTGGGAATGATTGTCGGCTTTCTGTTGCTTCTACAAGGGTTTGACAATGATGACTAGATTGGATGTGTGATGCACATCTCGTTGGATGTTGACGTTGGGGTTGTCACCAAAGTCATTAATCCTTGATACAGACTTTATTCCGAAGACGTGCCTCTCGCGTACAAGAGATCTGTGGGGATAAAGCTTTGTCTGTTTGAGGATGTGTATAACATATTCCATCATCGATCCTCCTCGATGATGCTGACTCTTCCCTGGTTTGTATCGCCATGACATATCAATGTTCTGTTGGATTCAATGCCAATAGTATGTGTTATTAGGGTTTCCTGACCTTCGCTGACATGTACGTCACCGGATAAAACCCCTGTTGGGCATACTGCTAAGGCTTCTTGACCTTTGCTGACATGTAAATCACCAGAACATGTGTTTTGACCCCCACTAGGGAGCTGTTTAATCCTCGTTGACGTGTGTATCAACGGAACATGCGTTGTAACCCCCACCGAGGATTGTTTGATCTTCGTTGACGTGTGTATCAACGAAACATGCGTTGTAACCCCCGCCTGGGATTTTGTTTTGAGATTGCGTGATACCCCCGCCGGGGTATCTCTTCTTGAGTATGCGTTGTGATCCCCGCCGGGGTTATTTGAGAATTAGGGTGACGACCCAGAATTGGTGGCATTGGACCTGTGCAAGGTATTGCCGAGTGTTATTTGTAACAGCTGATATCATCGGCATATTGTACCCTATACTCGGTCTGAGAAAACTAGGATTGCAAGCCATTCTGCTCAATCGTGTAGTGTTTTTATTCCTGATTTGGCATTTTCAGCTTATGAGAACTCTGTTGCAACTCGAACTGGACCGAGACGGAGGGATTAGACCCACGTAGGGGTGCCGTAGGTGGACCTGCGGCCAACCATGGAAAGTTAATACCAGCAGGTTTCTTTCATAAGTCATTTTAATATTGTGCCGCTAAGGAAATTCGAGTGCTCTTCTTCAGATTTGCTTAGTTCGGGTGACTTCCTGCATATTATGTCACCATACAAGTGTTCTTCACTGTCCTAGTAACGTATGCATGTCTTCTTTTCCAGTTTTTATTCGTTGGAAAATGACTTATCACACAAAATGCATTTAAACACATAGTAGTGAACATGCATGCTCAAATGACTTGATAAAAAATACTCAACATAGTAAATGTTAGTATTAAACCATGTTGAACATAATGATGTGAAAAAATTTAACTTTTGAGACAGTCAAATTGGCACCATTTTCTGCTATTTCTTATCCTATTTGATGACAAATGAGCAAAAGGTAAAAATGCAAAGTAATCCTGGTAATTAAACTACCCTTATGGATTGATGACTTTGACTTTTTATACATATAGTATGTATATGACTGTGGGCATGTGTGCTACTGAATGGCCACCTAGTCATACCTATGTGCATGTGGATAGTCTTATTTACAAAGGGGACTACGGAAAAAAAATTCAAAATGTAGGCATTTGATTAGTCATGCATTTTTAACTCAACTGTAGATATATGTTAAGGTAATGCATGCATGCACGTAGTCATAAAATGCATTTTGAAAAGAAAGCTCCAGGTTAGAAATTACCACACCCTTTCTGATGTGATTTAGAGACTTTTGTCCAGATATTATGGATCCAGATCAGCCGAGTAGTTCTCGTAGGACCACTTCTGGCGGAGGAGGGCTTCTGAAGTGCCTCGGCCCCATTCTGTTAGACAGCCTCGTCGGTTATTGGAGGTGGTGATACGTCCAGTCCGGGTTAATGTGCCGGACGTCGAGGACGAGGAGGAAGATGTTCCGGTTGCGGACCCCGCTCCTGCTGCACATGTTCCCCGTAGGGATCTCCTGAGTATTCAGGTGGCAAACCCAGAGCTTCTGGATGATTTGAGTTGACATCCCTCGATGTATTTGTAATGACCCAATATTTTCAATATAATTAAATAATAAATTTTGCATTTAATGTTTTTTTAAAGGTAGGATTATGTTCAAAGAGAAGTATATGTATTTATGTGATAAATAAAACTTATTATTACATGAATAATTGTAAATAAATTCTTTTTAAGAATTATTGATCATTATAGATTATATTCTTATTATAAATTAATTTTGTAATAAAAATATTTATTATTTATTTTCCATGGAAAAATATGATTATTATATATATGATATGATTTTAAGGATTATTAGGATATGTATTTTATATATTAGTTAAGTTAATTATTTTACCATAATTAATAATGGTGTATATGAAGGTTTTTTTGGGATATGGATTTAAAACCCTAATTCGGATTTTGAATAAGGAATGAGAATATTAATATAATATTATTTATATTTAAGTGATATAAACATGACTGATATGTGTGTGATGTTAATGTGTAAAACAGTTATAGAAACAGTACAAACTCTAGCATTACTGATAAATTATAGTATAGAAGTCAACTATGACTGTAAGATTTGTTAAGTTATGTGTTATGTAGTTAATGACCATTATTATGTTTAATGTTAATTAGGTAAACCCTAATTAATATTTAGAAACCCTAATTATTAAATTAGAACCCTAATTGTTAAGTTGTAAACCTTAATTATTAACTTAGCAAAGGTTAATGGTAATTAGTAAAGTATGAAACCTAATTTACAAGTCCTAGGTGATTAGTAAACCTAATTTAATTAGGGAACCCTAATTCACATTTATAGAAACTAAGATTTCCATTTTAGCCCTAATTACATAATCCTAGATAATTAACTTATGGAACCTTAGGGTTAAACCCTAAGGGTTGAAATGAATTGCCAAGATTGCCACTAAAAGTAAAAACCAATTAACCTAATTGCCCTTTGCATTTTTTTAATAGATAACTTGTATAGGTTGCTATAACTTTAATTGGTGACCAACCCAACCTAGCCATGTGCCTATAGCCCAAAAATCTCAGCCATCTTTCATCACAATTACTTTAGATTCTAGTCTTATATATAAGATCAAGAGAGGGAAAATCATTACTTGCTCATTTATACACCAACACTCAACCAAGACTCTCTCAACTCAAAACCTCCAAAAATATCTTGCTAGATCAGTCCCTAATCAAGCCCCACTATCACTTCTAGCAGATCAGAGGTCAGAATCAAGAAATGGTTCATAGAAAGGTAGAACCCTAAACCAAAATTTTGATCTTGTATGCTATATTGGATTTGATGTATGAATGTTTAAATATGTTGTATAAGGTGTGGATCAGGGATCTGGGTTGCTAAATAGTGGATCCATAACATTTATATGCTCGAAAAAAAGTTTTTACAAAATCTGGGAAATTTTCAAAAGTGGTCTGACAACCGAATGTCAGACCACATAGATCTTTATCTAGTTATCATTTTTGTTGTTTAAATGTTTGAACATGTAGCATGCTAGAAGGACTTTCATCTGGACTTGAAATCATGCTTAGATCATGTCCAGAATGAAAGATATTCATGGTCAAAATCAGTTGACCGAGCATGACCAAGAGTTTCTAGGCAACCCAGAAACTCAAAATCAGTGTCTGACAAGAAGTTCGTGGTCCTAGATCTTGCATGTGTTTGATGTTTTGCTTATGTTATTGTATTTAGATTATACTCTTGTATGTGTACTACATATTCATGCTCCTATATAACTTAGTTAACCAACAGAATGAAAGTAATTGATTTTCAAACTAGCTAACCTGATCACGGTTGTTGTTTTCTGGGAAACCCAGAAAACTCAAGAACATTATTTCTGACAATGTTTGACCGGGTGCTATCTAATGAATCTGATGTAGTTAAGCCAACCTGATGATTGTTGTATGCGCTTTGACATGTGTACTACATGTTTGAGACATGAGATCGAACATTTATTTAACCGAACCTAGAGTAAATCGAGCCACAATATAGGCATCAGAAGCGCACGGGTTTTCGGGATACCCGTAAAACCCGAAGAACTATCTCGACAATGAGTTTTAAGCTCTGGATCTTGCATCTGATTTGTTGTTTGGCTATGTTTGTTGTTATATCATGTAATCTTACACTAGGACTACAAGATCTGACAAATATCGTGTCTAGAAATATTATAGTTTACAAATTAAACTTGGTCAAACTAGCCTGGACGAGCACGAACTCGGTTTTCTGGGTAACCCAGAAAATTGATGAACGTTATTTCTGACAAGCTTTGACCGAATGCTATATTATGATTATGTTTTAGTTTGACTGACCTGATGATTGATAATTGTACCTTGGCATGTGGAATATAAACCTAAACTATTAGATCACAATAAAAAGAACCAGAACCTTAATAAAAACGAGCCTCGAAAGGGACCCTTGAAGCTGACTGGGTTTCTGGGTAACCCAGAAAATCCAGAAAGCTCTGATAATGATTTGTCAAGGCCAGATCTTCATGCTATGTGCTTGTATGACTTATTTGATGCTTGATTCATGTAGTATTACATAAACACTACATGGTCAACACTTAATATTGTCCAGAACATGTGTAGATTGAGAATTTAAGACGGTCAAAGTATGCACCTTGAGCATTGCCTTGTTAGTGTTCTTGAGCTTAAGAACACCTAAGGCGACAGATTTTGTCGCTAAAGGCTATAACGACAGTTTTATTTATTTTAATTACTTTAATTTCTAAAAATTATTTAAAAATAGTAAATAAATTATGAAAATTATAAAATAAGTTTTAAAAATTATTTTAAGTCATAAAAATTAATTTTTAATAATTTGGCATATTTTCCATAAATATTAGTAATTATTTGAATATTATTTATTTAATAAAGGCATTAAATAAATTAACTAAAAATGATTTTCTTATATTTAAAATCATTTTAAATGATAATAAGGTATTTAATAACATTTTAAGTTATAAAATGTAACTTTCAATATTTTAAAGTAAATTTCATTAATTATTTAATATTAATGATATTAGATTTATTTAATAATTATATTAAATAAATAGATTAAAAATGATTTTATTGATTTAAAAATTATTTAAAAAGGATATAAATGGTTTAATAATATTTTAAGTTATTATAAATGACTTTTAATATTTTAGTGGATAATACCTTAATACTTTAAAATTAATGGTAAATGTTTAAAATGATTTTAAAAATCATTTAAGGATAATATTAATACTTTAAAAATATTTTGAGTTATTATAAATAACTTTGATATTTTGGCAATGTTTGCATTAATATTTTAATACTATTTAAACATTAATGATAATAGAATTATCTAATATTTAAATCATTTTATAATGATTCTAGAGTTTGAAAAATCAAGATAAATTATAATAATTATTTAAAAATTATTATAAGTCATTTAAAAATAATATGACTGGTATTTAAAATATCCAGGATAATATTGAACTACATGATAGAGTTTTAAACTCGATAATTGCCCGATAAAGCCGTCGGTACACTGAAATGCTACCGAAATTGATCCGAATATATATAGTTTGACTGTATAAATGTCTGTTTATGATCCAATGACTAATATAACTATGTGACAATGTGATCAGGTTATGTGTTGACTATAAATAACAGTACTATGAGTTATGATATGTTATTCTAATCAATAGAAAAATCTTATAAATGATAGGTCGTTGAATTAAAGATAGAACTAAGTTGTGTAAGCAGCAGACCAGGCAAGTTCCTTAATTCTTACTCTTTTACTTGAGCAAGTATCTTTACCCCTTGCATTTACTTTATGCAATAGACATGTATAGGCAAGTATCATAAACTCTTGTGTTACTTTATTCAACGGATATCGTCAGCAAGTTCCCTAAACTTACTCCAATTATTATTGAGCAAGTTTTTTAACCGTACTCAAATTATATTGTGAAAGTATATGAACTATCTTTTACATTGTGCAAGTATTCTAACTTTGCATTTACTTAATGCAATAGACATGTGCGAACCAGTTTCAGAACTATATTGTTATCGTTATTATTCATGTATTTATACCTTTGTAGATATGTCAGTTTTTGAATTATATCCAATCATTGTTTAATTATCATTGCAGTATTATTGTATAATCCAGATATATATTCTGTTCGTAAATTTCTAAGATTTGTTATACAAGTGTCCCCACTTGGATAATTATTGAATATGTTGATACATACTTATTGATTCCCAATATGTATATTTTAATTGAAAGTCGTCTAAGCTATTTGTCTCGGCTAGACACAGATTTAAAATTTCTTTTGATATGATAGAACCTTATTGATATCCAACCGAATTGTTTGGTTTGGATTCCCAACTAAGTATGAATATCCCGAACATGGGAAAACTTTTGTGCGCCTGAGGCGGATATTATGAACGAGAATATCATTCTGGTATGTAGTATTGATCAATACATGGCACATTGGGATGATCACCCTCGTGCCCGTAAGTTATGACGATTTATAAATGAAGTTCTGTTAAACCCTATCAAAAATTGACAACAAAGTTCATAGTCTGTCGACTGCTCACCAATTATAGTCAGTACGTAGTTTCAAAATTTGAAATAGATTTGTTATATTGTTTAGTGTTGCTTCAGTTTACTTCACAACTATTGCTTCGTTGTAGAAGTGTCGTTAAAAGAAAACATTTAACCCTTTCAGCTAATGTTTATTGTTTGATATTACTTGTTGGGCACTCAAATGCTCATTCTTGCTTAATTTAAATGTTTTCAACTATGTATGATCGACCTGAAGGTTCATGCAAGAACAAAGGGAAAGGAAAGCTAGCAGAATAAGTTTATATTATCTTATATAATAGCTAGACTTAAAAAAATGATGATATTTATTATCTACCATGTAATGAAATATTTTAAAGGTCGCACACCTAGTATTTAGACAACTCTGATATGTAAATTAAGTTTGATATTTATGACATTATTATTATTCCGCTCAAAGAAATGGTATCATGAAGCACTGAATTCGAGTTTCAAGCACCTGGATTTGGGGGCGTCACAGTATTTGACTGCCAATGAGGTACAACGTTAGATCTTAATTTTCCTTCTTTCCTATTGACTAGGAGTAAAGGATTTTGATGTTGATATGCATTTCATATAGGTTCCTGGCTTTATACAGCCTCGAGGGAACTGGTTCAGCATTCACTCTGTGTACCAGGCCTTGCATCTTGACAATAGAGAGATTGTGCATGACTGGGGATTTGGGGCATTCTTTTCCATCCTTCCCCGTCGTTGTCCTTGAGGTTACCTCAAGGCATTGTTTGAGCGCTAGTTTCACCAGACTCAGTCACTCCATTTGCTGGACTGTGAGGTGATGATGACGCCGATGGATTGGCGGTTTATCACAGGTATGGAGTCCTACTATCATCAGATCTTTGCTAGGAGTCCCAACTGAGGCGCTCAAGGGAAGGACCATCCGTACGGGTCCTTTGAGCGTAGATGCTATGAGTGGGTTGTTAAGTGAGCCCATGCCAGAAGGAGTCAGAGTCAGGGATCGCATTCTTCTGCGATTGTTCCTTATGATCATTAGGGGCTGCTTTATAGCAGATAACTCTTCTATGGTGTCATTTACTTTGATCAGCGCTACGCGACATGTGGACCGTATAGGAGATTATGATTGGGGTTCCTACACCTTCACCTATTTCCTCAGGGGCATGCGTATGCATTCGCAGGGCTTGACCGAGACTTGAATAGGATTCTACCCATTTTCTTGGTGAGTACTTCTCTTGTATTTTCCCCATATGTAGGTTAAGAGTGTTTACTGACCGCAGATGTTTGCCTTTATGTTGGCGATTTTGGGCCTATGAGAGGCTTCCATGTCTGCGTCCTGTGAGTGTGTTAGGTTTGGATACCTATCAACGAGGACGGCGATGGCATCATTCTATACTGACGGAGGTCCTTGTAGCTGAGGGTTTCACTCATTTCCGCCTATAACTGGATTTGATGACAGCTGATGTCATCGCATGGATTCCCTATTCTGGCGAACATTTGGCCATGGGTTTTGAGGATGGGTACCCGACTGGTGTCGAGTACGTGATTTCCACCCATAGGGTTCCTCTCTTTATTGACGGAGGATGGGAGCTTTATTTAGGAGAGCGTACTATTAGGAGCACTACAGGAGAGATTTGTATTCCGATCATGCCTCCTCCTAGGCATTATTGGTCTGTGTCGCAGTCACCCGTCATTGATATCCCATTGTTGGGGGTTGACGGTTTTGCATTATCAGAGGGTCCCTACACTCAGGAGATGTTCCAGCGTTGGTGCTCCCCTCGTACTATTAGAGCCCAGTCCCGCGCCACTCAGTTCATAGGGGATATGGTTCCAAGATCCGTGATGATGATGGATTGGATAGCCTATGTCCGAGATCTGACTCATTTGACACAGATTGATAGTTTAACAGTTTAACCCAGCGACTGGACCGGGCACATTTCTTTATTTGGCAATTGGGCAGAGATCCAGTAGAGGAAGATTCGTTTGATCCTTCCAGCTCAGGCGCTGGCCCCTCAGATGACCCATTTGGGTTTGTCGGCGCAGATCCTTCTTTGTATAGGCCTGACATCCCTGTTGATAGAGATCCAGTGACTCAGGAGGAGTTACATCAGGTGGACATGATTGATGATGTAGATATTGACACCATTGTCTTCTTCTGATGAGTATTCTTGTTATCTCTTTTGATAGGCCTCTATTAGATATTGGGTGGTTGTGCCCCATTCTCGTTATATCTTTTGATAGGCCTCTGTTAGTAGTAGGGCGCTTATGCCCCATTTCCCTGTATTTTTAGCTGTACAGAGATGTATTAGATGATGATATACTTAGGAATGTATGTATAGTTTTCCATTCCCTATATCATATTGCCATCTATTGTATCATGCATGTATTATGTTATGCATATGTGTGTATTTCTAGAGATATTCAACATTGACCCCTGGATTGTCTTAAGACACGGCCCGTACAGATGTCTTCTTCGAAAGTTAGCCGTATTGATCATACCCCATCATTATTGGTGGCATCTGGTATGCGATTGTGGTATGATAGCATGTCACCATCAGACAGGGTGACTGTAGATCATTTGTTGCAGTATACTATGACCCTATTGATGTTTCAGGTTCCCACATGATTCGTGGAGGGCATGCTGGAGCACTGGGTATCGGAGAGGCAGGTTTTCCGATTTGGAACCCGTGAGTTGACTCCCACTCTGGAGGAGTATGCACATTTGACGATGCTACCCTTAGACAGACCTTGCGTGCATATGGCGATTAGAGACATGAGTAGATAGTTCATGACCCTCACCGGACTGCGGCGTAATGTGGTGCAGGATGAGCTGATATCTGGTCACGTTATATCCCAACATTTTCTGTTTAACAGATTTGGCTCTGAGGATAGCTATACACGGTACTCTAGGGACTTCACCGCACCGGAGGATCAATGGCATTTGGCTAGAGTGGATGTCCTTTGCTACTATGCATACTGTCATATGTATATATGCCACGGTACATGGATGAGATAGACATCGGAGTCATCATGGCAGTGCGAGCTCTCAGGGAGGGTCACTCCATTGCACCGATGATCGTGGCAGAGATGCTGAGGTCGACCACATACTACTGCACCTATCCTATGAGAGTGTTACAGGCAGTGCGGTCATGCTATACGTGTGGTTCATGTCACACTTGAGACCGATTAGGACCTTACGCCGACACGGGTATTGCTTCACCCATGATATAGCTATGTCTTACTCCTTTCAGCCATCAGAGTGTACAGACGCTATGTCTTGGTCGATATTCTTGGAAGATATCAAAGATCCGTTTGGCATTTTGCCGTGTACAGGGCTCAACTCACCCTACAGCTTCATTACTCATGTTACGGGCATGGATATCTTCCTCTGGCTGGTTTGAGGGGCATGACTACCTATCACCCGCTGGCCGTGATGTCGTAGTTTGACCAGTTCCAAGATTTCCATCCTTTTGAGGGGGCGCTAGGTCAGTGTTTAGCTTCCCGCCATCAATCAGTAGAGGACAGATCCCGGGTGTATGCATGTTGGGATCAGCGTGAGATAACATCTTTCTCTATTAGCCATCCGGGCTGTTCGTCAGAGTATTCTGTGTGGATGGAGATAAAGATTTCATCGGCTGCGGTAGTATCCACAGTGCTGGATAGTGATTCGGATGACGGAGAGCCCATGGAGGACGTTGATTCTCACATCGAGGAGGAGCAGTCTACTGGGTTTCCAACATCTCCTTTAGATTCTCCCAGTACTAGCACGGTTGTGATCCAGCATTCGACACAGTACTTTGAGTAGAGTCTTCATTTGATAACCTTCGAGAGAGATCATGTGACAACCCGAGAATTTAGGAACTTTTTAAAATTCTAATTAATTGATTTAAGGTTCAATATTAGAACCTAGACAGAAAATAAGTGTATGCGTTTAATATTTTTAAAAAGGAATTTTGAGGATTTCAAAATTCTGTGAAGGAGTTAAGTGAATTATTCAGGATTAAGGGAATACGTGAATATGTTCTGTGTATATGTGTACAATATGTGGTTAAGGGTCAAGGGTTGACTAGATAAACGATATATGTGACAAACCCTAAGTATATATTAAGAACGTCAACGTTCAGTTAGAAAACCCTAAAACCGGTTCTAAAAACCCTAATTTCAGTTCCGGGAATTCGAAACCCTAATTCGGTGCATGAAACCCTAAATTGGGAACCTAATGGCGTAAGTGTAAATAATTATAAAATTAATTAGGGTTAATCTTAACAAATTGGTTAGTAAACCCTAATTTCTAGATTAGAAACCCTAATTTATAATTAGGGAAGACTTAAATGTTAATTTAATGATTTTAAGGTTAATTAGGAAACCTTAATCCTAATTTTTCAAGTTTTAAGTAATTAGAAAACCCTAATCTAATTACAAAATTTAATTTCTAATTTGGGAAAATTATTTTTCTATTAGAAACCCTAATTTGGGGGTTATAAACCCTAATGACCAATTACGACCCTAATTACTAAATTAGCGATTTTAATTAGGAAATGTTAATCCTAATTAGCAAGATTTAATTAGTGATTAAGAAATTTTAATATAATTAGAAAATTCTAATTATAATTTAGAAATATTAATTTTCTATTTTTAAAACCTAAATTGAAAATTTTAGAAAATTAAATTGTAAACCCTAAGGGTTTCAAACCCTAAACCCTAAGATTTTCTAAACCCAAACCCTAAACTCTAAGGGTTTGGCTAATTGACAAGAATGCCATTAATTTTGTATGCAAAAAGACTAAAATGCACTTAGTGCATTATTGTGACTTAACTTGTAAGAATTGACCTAGTGAAGTTGGTGACCAAAACCTAGCCTATCCATGTGACTAATTTAATACATATTAGCCATCTAGATTGCTATATACATTGCATCCTATCAATAATATGGATTAAAGAGAGAGAGAAGAGCCACTTTACCTTTCATTTTCTCCTAAGACTTTTCTCTCTCTAAAATTCGAAATGTAAAGTGAGAGAGTGATATATACTAAGCCAATATCAGTCCCTAACTTTACAAGATCAGAATCAAAAGGCAGAAATCAAAAATCAAAGCTCAAATTTATAAGAACCCTAATTTCGAAAATCTTATAATTTGTTGTTAGATGTTGAAATTGATTGTTTAGAAGTGTGTTATAAAGTGTTAATTAGTGATCTGGGTTGTTAAATCCCAGATCCATAACATCAAAGTACTCAAAATCATGTTTTTTAAAAAATCTGGAAAAAAATTTCAATGTCGTCTGACAAGAAAATGTCAGGCTTTGTAGATCGGTGTGTGTTAATGTGTTTAGTGTTTTAAATGTTTATACTTGTAGTATGTTAGTTGATCTTTGTTCTGAAACTCGAAACGGGGTCAGGGTTTGCTTGGATCGAGAGTTATTGTTGGTCAAAACCCTTTGAGCGTTCACGAAGTCTGGTTTCTGGGTAACCCAGAAACCAAGATCTTGTTTGACAAGCTTTTCTAAGCTCTAAATCTAGTCGTGTTTGGTTCGTTTTGACAAGTTATGGTTATACATTTGTAGACTATCATGTGTACTACACAATCATATTAATAGATCATTCAGATCTTACATAGAATCAAAGTAATGAGCAGTCAAACCATCGTTGACCAATTTGTTCAAGAACATTTCTGGGTAACCAAGAAATTTTCAAGAACAAATTTTTTTTGGACTACATTGACCCGCCATAATTTCTTGTGATGATGTTGTATAGCTGATTTAGTGTATTATTTGTGTTCCTTGACACCTCGACTACAAGATTGAACCTTAAGATCACATTAATCCAACATGAAACGCTTAGATTTGAGTACTTAATGTAAGGCCTAGCAACTGTTCTTCATTTCTGGAAAACCCAGAAATGAAGAACAGCTCTGGCAATACTTTCTGGAGCCCAGATCTGGATGATATGTTGTTTAATGATCATGAACTTAGTATGTAGTTGAAGTATTGCAGTTATACTACAACTTTAACACTTCTCAAAGCCCATAAAACACTTAGATCATAGATTAAATACTGGTCAAACTAGGGACCTTGTCTACTGACATGAAGATCTAGGCAGCTCAAGAACATGCTCAAGAACACCTATAGCGACAGATTACGTAAGCTATAGGCCCTTTACTATGACAGATATTTTGGAAAATTAATTAATTATTTCTGAAAATGATTATTTTAATTAATAAATCGAAATAAATAGATTTTAATTATTAAAAATACTAAATAAATTACGAAAAATTATTTTAAATTTCGAAAATAGTTTTTAATTATTTAGAGTATATTTCATAAATATTTAATATTTTGGAGTATAAATGGTATTTAATTTATTTAATTATAATATTAAATAAATTTTTAAAAATTATTTTAATACATGAAAAATAATATTATGCTATAATAAAATATTTTAAGTTATTTTAAGTGACTTTTAATATTTTAGGATGAATTTCATTAATTAATCAATATTAATGATAATTAGTTTATTTAATAACTATATTAAATAAATTAAGGAAAAATAAATTAATGATTTAAAATTATATAAAAATTATTTAAGTGTTATAAAAATATTTTAAGTTATAAAATATAACTTTTGATATTTTGTCATGAAAATATTAATATTTTAATATTAAAAGTAATTATAGGATAATGGATTTAAGTGTTTAAAAATCATATAAATATGATTTAAAGGTATTAAAATACTTTTGTGATATTATAAATATATTATAATATTATGACATGTATTTTATTAATATTTAATAATAAATAAATATTAATGATAAAAGAATTATGTGGTATTTAATTCATTTAAATACGATATTAATGATTGAAAATTCATAATAAATGTAATAATTATTTAAAAATTATTACGAACTTATGAAAAATATTTTGACTGTTAATAAATTATTTAAGTTAATTGTTAAGTGTTTAAGTAGAGTTTAATTGAACTTAGACTCGATAAAAGTCCGACTAGACCATCTGGAAGTTAGAATTGTGTCGGGTTCAACTCAGACTGCAATAATTTGAGTTGATACCGAGTCTTATATGTGTTATAGACTGATAGGGTTATGTGTTATGTGTTTAGGTTATTCTATGTATATCTATATATATAATAGTATTATATTGTGATGATATTATTCTAATATTGGAGATCTATATTACTAATATTAGGTCTTCGGATAAAGCGATATAAATTGTGTAGCGGTAATCAACGGTTCAGGCAAGTTTGTTTTTACTTAACTCTAATAAGAGTTGTTTCATTCGGATAAGCTTATGATTAATCATTGTTGGTTGCCATGAATTGTACTCTGTACATATTGCATGTATAAGTCAGGTATGAAAGGCTGATCACCTTCATTACCAGTTGGTTCAGATATATTTGTTCATGTATAATACTTGTTCAGTCATAAATTTGTTCCTGCTAGTTCAGAATTATATTGTTGAATTATAGCCAACTTATTATTTAGACTCTTTCAATCATAATATATTGTTATATTATTGAACTTAAACTTGTTGGGCAACTTTCATGCTCACCCTTACTATATCATGATAAAACATTGCAGATTAAGACGAACGCGTCGGATATAAAGAAAGGTCGAAGACAGTTCCAGCTTTAGTTTACGTGTGCAGTTAGATTTGTAATAGTTGTATAATAATAATGTTATGTGTTAAATAAGTTATGATTTGTGTATTAAGTTAAGGTTACTCGACCTTGGGGAATAGTGTGTAAAGTTATTGTATAAACAATTTATGTTTATATCTTCCGAAAATAGTAATAGTTGTATAGAATGATCAAACCGGATCCACGGTGATTCGGGACCTCGAATTCGGGGCCCTCACAGTTGGTATCAAAGTTGTAGGTTATGAACATTAGGTAGGAATACCTGAGACTAATAACCGTAGTGATTAGGATAAGTATTAACTCACATAGAATTAGTTGGTCGGTAAGATTCAAAGATGAATCTCGGCGAGTTATAAGATACGGAGTTCTCTAACTCTGATAATAAAGTTGAACAGTAGTGGTGAATAGATAGAGTCTAAAAGACTAAAAGTAATGTGATAGAAGATCGTAAAACAAAACGATCAAGATATAGAAATGAATCGTAATATATACGATGAGATCACCCCGTGATCTGATAAGGTTATAGTATGGAGAAGGATCAAGCGAATGATTGAAAAGTTTACAACAAGATTGTTGGGTGTCAGTTGTACTATGAATTGGTACAGATTCAGGAAATTATTATGAATACGAGTTAAATGAAATTCGTATTGAGAAGGGAGTTAGTGTTAGGTGGGGATTCAATTGAGAATTCATGTCGGCGGCTGAGTTATATGATTCCTTGTGTGGGTGGGGAATTGTACTTGGTGTAACAACTACTTAGTTCTGACAATGATAATCATTGAAATGTTTGTGTCGCACTATTTGATATATGCATGTTAAGAGGGTGATTCCTTTCTCATGTGTAGAACAGATAGATAGGTTATAGGTAGAGAATATAAGGTTAAGAACGAGTTCTTAAAACTCATACTTATGTGACATTCTTGATTCATAGTTATATGAAATGTTTATGAACCTTTCAGCGAATGGACGCCAAATAACTGTCTAGGAAAGTTCTTAAACTCATATGATTGTGGCAATTTATAGACTCATAAGTGTGGTTTTACGAACTGGGCATAGTTGAGTGTGAAAGGAGAATTAAGGATTATAGGAACAGATAGATTGTTAAGAAAATGATTATTAGTGAAGAAATAAGTTTTCCAAAAATCCTAGCTATGCTAGACTTCAGAATTTTGACATCAAGCTAAATACGCACTAAGTGCTTTTGAAAAAAAAATATGTTGACTCGTAATCATTTTTGAAACGGTTTAAAGTATAGTCTATGCTACTTATTTCAGCTAGACGCAAATGATTTGAAATATCAAAATATATTTTATTTATCACTCATGTACCATGTAACTTGGTGCAGAGATGATAAAAGTTGATAGAGATATAAATACAGGAATACTTAGTGTGAATTCGATTTGAAAATTATTGTTCCACTATTGTATGATGTGTTATAACAAAGTCATATAATGACGGCATCCTCAAACGGACTGTTAATACAATACAACATCATGACGTCATTCTCAAAAATATTCTCCAAAATTTTTAATTTGCCAACGGGTTTGGCTACACTTAAATAATTCGATTGAATTGAATTACTGATATGAGTTTATGCTATTCGATTCAGCTAGACAAACATTTATGTCAACTCTAAGTGTTCATTGAAAGAAATTTTTTCGAACCAAATTGTTTTGGTACATAATCCAATAAGACTTAGGTAGAATTTTGTGCCTATGGCAGTGAAGAGAAACAAATAAAATCAGTACTTGGCTAGTACATGACATATCGGGCTAATCACCCTATGTGTCTGTAAGTTATGACGGTTTGCGGATAAATTTCCATAAAATATTTGTGAAAATGACAGACAAATAGTCTATATGACTCCTCAGCAAAATTTGAAATTTTTTACTCTTGTGAGTGGTGTATTGGGTAGCATGTGATGATGTGTGAATGGTTTAAGCAGTATGGTGTAGGGTGTAAGGTAAATTTCGGGGACGAAATTTTTAGAAGAAGGTGTGAATGTGACAACCCGAGAATTTAGGAATTTTTTTTCTATTAGAAACCCTAATTCGGGGGTTATAAACCCTAATGACCAATTACGACCCTAATTGCTAAATTAGCGATTTAAATTAGGAAATGTTAATCCTAATTAGCAAGATTTAATTAGTGATTAAAAATTTTTAATATAATTAGAAAATTCTAATTATAATTTAGAAATATTAATTTTCTATTTTTAAAACCTAAATTGGAATTTTTAGAAAATTAAATTATAAACCCTAAGGGTTTCAAACCCTAAACCCTAAGATTTTTCCAAACCCTAACACAAACCCTAAACCCTAATGGTTTGGCTAATTAACAAGAATGCCATTAATTTTGTATGCGAAAAGACTTAAATACCCTTAGTGCATTATTGTGACTTAACTTGTAAGAATTGACCTAATGAAGTTGGTGACCAAAACCTAGCCTAGCCATGTGACTAATTTAATACATATCAGCCATCTAGATTGCTATATACATTGCATCCTATCAATATATATGGATTAAAGAGAGAAAGAAGATCCACTTTACCTTTCATTTTCTCCCAAGACTTTTCTCTCTCTAAATTTCAAAATGTAAAGTGAGAGAGTGATATATACTAAGCCAATATCAGTCCCTAACTTTACAAGATCAGAATCAAAAGGCAAAAATCAAAAATCAAAGCTCAAAGGTATAAGAACCCTAATTTCGAAAATGTTATGATTTGTTATTAGATGTTGAAATTGGTTGTTTAGAAGTGTGTTAGAAGGTATTAATTAGTGATCTGGGTTGTTAAATCCCAGATCCATAACATCAAAGTACTTGAATAATAAAATCTGGAAAAAAATTTCAAGGTTTTCTGACAAGCAAATGTCAAGCTTTAAAGAACGGTGTATGTTAATGTGTTTAGTGTTTTAAATGTTTATACTTGTAGTATGTTAGTTGATCTTTGTTCTGAAACTCGAATCGAGGTCAGGGTATGCTTGGATCGAGAGTTATTGTTGGTCAAAACCCTTTGAACATTCACGAAGTCTGGTTTCTGGGTAACCCAGAAACCAAGATCTTGTCTGATAAGCTTTTCTAAGCTCTAAATCTAGCTGTGTTTGGTTCGTTTTGACAAGTTGTTGTTATACATTTGTAGACTATCATGTGTACTACACAATCATATTAATAGATCATTTAGATCTTACATAGAATCAAAGTAATGAGCAGTCAAACCATCGTTGACCAATTTTTTCAAGAACATTTCTGGGTAACCCAGAAATGTTCAAGAACATATTTTTTTGGACTACGTTGACCGGCCATAATTTCTTGTGATGATGTTGTATAGTTGATCTAGTGTATTATTTGTGTTCCCTGACACCTCGACTACAAGATTGAACCTTAAGATCACATTAATCCAACATGGAACGCTTAGATTCGAGTACTCAATGTAAGGCCTAGCAACTGTTGTTCATTTCTGGAAAACCCAGAAATGAAGAACAGCTTTGACAATACTTTCTGGAGCCCAGATCTAGCTGATATGTTGTTTAATGATCATGAACTTAGTATGTAGTTGTAGTATTACAGTTATACGACAACTTTAACACTTCTCCAAGCCCAGAAAACACTTAGATCATAGATTAAATACTAGTCAAACTAGGGACCTTGTCTACTGACATGAAGATCTAGGCAGCTCAAGAACATGCTCAAGAACACCTATAGCGACGGTTCTGTCGCTATAAGGCCCTTTAGCGACAGATAATTTCAAAAATTAATTAATTATTTCTGAAAATGATTATTTTAATTAATAAATCAAAATAAATAGATTTTAATTATTAAAAATACTAAATAAATTCTAAAAAATTATTTTAAATTCTGAAAAATAGTGTTTAATTATTTAGAGTATATTTCATAAATATTTAATATTTTTGGAGTATAAATGGTATTTAATTTATTTAATTATAATATTAAATAAATTATTTGAAAATGATTTTAATACATGAAAAATCATGAAAAATAATATTATGTTATAATAAAATATTTTAAGTTATTTTAAGTGACTTTTAATATTTTAGGATGAATTTCATTAATTATTCAATATTAATGATAATTAGTTTATTTAATAACTATATTAAATAAATTAAGGAAAAATAGAATTAATGATTTAAAAATCATATTAAAATTATTTAAGTGTTATAAAAATATTTTAAGTTATAAAATATAACTTTTGATAATTTGTCATGAAAATATTAATATTTTAATATTAAAAGCAATTATCGGATAATGGATTTAAGTGTTTAAAATCATATAAATATGATTTAAAGTTATTAAAAATACTTTGTGATATTATAAATATATTATAATATTATAACATGTATTTTATTAATATTTAATAATAAATAAATATTAATGATAAAAGAATTATGTGGTATTTAATTCATTTAAATACGATATTAATGATTAAAAATTCATGATAAATGTAATAATTATTTAAAAATTATTACGAACTTATGAAAAATATTTCGACTATTAATAAATTATTTAAGTTAATTGTTAAGTGTTTAAGTAGAGTTTAATTGAACTTAGACTCGATAAAAGTCCGACTAGACCATCTGGAAGTTAGAATTGTGTCGGGTTCAACTCAGACTGCAATAATTTGAGTTGATACCGAGTCTTATATGTGTTATAGACTGATAGGGTTATGTGTTATGTGTTTAGGTTATTCTATGTCTATATATATAATAGTATTATATTGTGATGATATTATTCTAATATTGGAGATCTATATTACTAATATTAGGTCTTCGGATAAAGCGATATAAATTGTGTAGCGATAATCAACGGTTCATGCAAGTTTGTTTTTACTTAACTCTAATAAGAGTTGTTTCATTCGGATAAGCTTATGGTTAATCATTGTTGGTTGCCATGAATTGTACTCTGTACATATTGCATGTATAAGTCAGGTATGAAAGGCTGATCACCTTCATTATCAGTTGGTTCAGATATATTTGTTCATGTATAATACTTGTTCAGTCATAAATTTGTTCCTACTAGTTCACAATTATATTGTTGAATTATAGCCAGCTTATTATTCAGACTCTTTCAATCATAATATATTGTTATATTATTGAACTTAAACTTGTTGGGCAACTTTCATGCTCACCCTTGCTATATCATGATAAAACATTGCAGATTAAGACGAACGCGTCGGATATAAAGAAAGGTCGAAGACAGTTCCAGCTTTAGTTTACGTGTGCAGTTAGATTTGTAATAGTTGTATAATAATAATGTTATGTGTTAAATAAGTTATGATTTGTGTATTAAGTTAAGGTTACTCAACCTTGGGGAATAGTGTGTAAAGTTATTTTATAAACAATTTATGTTTATATCTTCCGCAAATAGTAATAGTTGTATAGAATGATCGAACTGGATCCGCGGTGATTCGGGACCTCGAATTCAGGGCCCTCACAGATCAGGCTAGAGCTTTGATGTTGACTGCTATTGATGGGAGAGAGGCAGCTCTATTAGAGAGAGACAAGGCATTAGCTCGTAAAGATGTCGCTGTTGTTGAGCGGGATGAGGCCAGATCAGTTAGAGATGCCGTGATAGTTGATAGGGATAACGCTATATCTTCTCGGGATGTAGCCGTCATATATAGCTCCATAGTGAGGTCTCTTACCACTGGCATGATTGCAGAGATGATCACGTACATTAATGAGCATAGAGTCACCCTGCAGATGGCTATAGATCTGTTAGCTCGTGTGGATACCCTTGTATAGAAGACCACAACTTTACCTCATTCTGCTGAGAGGGATACCATGTTGGGCTTGATAGTTCGCATATACACCAATTTGTAGATGAACTTATATTTTCCTGCACAGACTAGCTTAGCCATTTTGTCATGTACAGTTTACATTGTGTATATCAAACAACATATATATATATATATATATATAGCAGGGAAATATATTTTTTATCACTTCTCTTTTAGATATGTATGTTGCTTGCTTGATATTTTGCCTGCTTCTTCAAAGCTTATGATCTTCATGTATTCTGAATTCGTCCTTAATGGATGGACATTGAGTCGTCACTAGATAGTTCAGAATGGATCATTGATCTGTGTGGATCCCTACCATCTTTGGTGTCTTGGGACTAGTTTCTGTGTGGAAATATGGAGAGGAGTGTGGCTTTACTCTCTGAGGTTGACCGCACCACAGATGGTCGCCAGTACTTCTATTTGTGAGAAGCCTAGTTAATTCTATCTCTTATGGATTGGTGTTGCTCTTTGAGGCACAACCGCAGCTTAGATGGTCGCCGAATCTCCTATTTAGGAAGAGTTCAGGTAATTCCATCCCTTTAGTCTGAAGCCGATGAAATGTAATGGATTAAAATTGGATCCCAGTACCAGTTGACAAGTGTTTGTGTTTTGATAGGGGGTGAGACCGAACTATAAATGGCTGCCTACGTACTCCTATTGAAGAGGAGATCAGGTCTATGTAGTTCGAACCTGGTGTAAGAGGTTCAATGCTGTATGTGGCAGAAATGGTGTAGGAATGTTTTTGTTATTTTTGTTTTTGTAAGGAGAAGGGTGTAGAAATGTTTTTGTTGTTTTTGTTTTATTACGACCGGGCCATATAAAATGGTTGCCTGCATACTCCTATTGAAGAGGAGATCAGGTCGACGTAGTTCACCCCTCAAGACGATTCACAGCTAAAGAGAAGTATGAATCCCATGTGCAGGCTATACTGCGGGGAGAAGAAAGTTTGATCCCATGATTGGGACAAACAGCAGGTGTGAAAAAGTTTGATCCCGTCTTCAGGACAAATTGCAAGCGTAGAAAAGTTTAATCTCGTCTTCTGGATAAATTACAGGTGTAAAAAGGTTCAATCCTTGAGGGGATAATCGAAACTCTATGAACGTAGTGAAACCAGGCTGCTGGCTTAAAGAGTATGTTTCCCTAAAGGGAAAAATGTGGCGAAGAGTTATATCTGATGAAGGGTTAAGGAACCAGAATGACTGGTGATCTGATGATCCAATACCAGGATGTTTGCTTGATGGTAACTTCAGACATAGTACCGTTTCATGGTGTCTGAGTTGATGAGTTGTGGAAATTCATCGCCGTCTATTTCCTGCAATCTGAGAGCGCCTCCTGTCAATACTTCCTTGACAACAAACGGGCCTTCCCAGTTATGGGCGAATTTTCCCTTGGACTGATCTTGGTTGTCAAGTATCTTCTTTAAAACCAAGTCATGTTATTTAAACTGTCATAGCTGGACTATTCTGTTGTAGGATTTGGTGATCCTTTGTTGATATAGCTGACCATGGAAGATAGTCGCGGTTCGCCTTTCGTCTATTAGAGACAATTGGTGATACATGTCTTGTACCCATTGGTTTTCATCCAGCTGAGCTTCTATCAACACTCTGAGGGATTCCATTTCCACTTCTATGGGGAGCACTGCTTCCATCCCATAGGTTAATGCATTGGGGGTTGCCCCAGTGGAAGTGCGCATTAATATTATGTAGGCTAACAGAGTAAGAGGCAATAAGTCATGCCATTCTTTGTGGTTGGCGGACATCTTTTGCATGATCTTCTTGATATTTTTGTTAGCCGCTTCAACATCACCTTTCATCTTTGGATGGTAGATGACATAGTTAAAATGTGTGATGTGGAATTTACTACATAGCCCCTCCATCATTTTGTTATTGAGGTTATTAGCATTATCTGACACAATGACCTTTGGTTGTCCATATCGACAAATGACATTATTTCTGATGAAAGCAATGATGACTTCTTTGGTAACCCTGCAGAAGGAGGCTGCTTCTACCCACATGGTGAAGTAGCCGATCATGGTGAATATAAATGTTGCCCATTATTGGCTTTGGGATCGAGAGGCCTGATCACGTCCATTCCCCACATTGAGAAGGGCTGAGGTGAATTCATATTGTGGAGCTCCCTCAGAGGGGCGTGGATGGCATTTTCATGAATTTGGCATTAATAACACCTCTTGACGTGATCATCATAGTCAGCTTTGAGGGTAACCCAGTAATGTTGTGACGCCCCCAAAATTAGGTATACGTCACCCATCTTGGGTCGCCACTTACATGGTACATAAATTCAAATACAACTTACTAACCTAAGCGTATGTGTGTACAATACGACATAAAGCGTGAGTTTGAATACAAATATTGTCTACTAGATATTATACAAACTCAAAAGGAGTCCTCATTACAACTATTATCACACTATTTCATAGAATAGTGAGGACTACTAATGCTATCCTCACGGACCATTACTCCGTTCCCAGGCTCGTCCCGGCTATGTTCTCATTTCAAGAAAGAGCGGTGAAAGAAAAAAGGTGAGCTCAACTAGCCCAAGAAGAAATATTATGACTAAGATAATGCGAGAATAAATTATCATTAGCCTTCAATGATGTTAAACCGATAAAATACAATAGACAACCCGGTTTAAGCTGCGGTGAATATGCAATCCATTAAAAGAGTCAAGTAGAGAATAAAATCTACTATCTTTTAGGTTTTAAAAGGTTTTCATCAATTTTTTATCATTTGAGACTCGACTTAATAAATAAACCACCACATCTAATCATCCCACGTATACCACGGTCAAGGATTTTCATCAAATTATCAATGGTCGTGACTATCCGAATCACCCCTGGTCATAATCATACCAAAAACTATCCATCACTGCATTACAGGCCACTGAGGACTTTTATTACAACATTTATAACAAGCCATGAATATAACCAAATGATCCTGGTCATAATCATACTAAGTTCATCTATGCACGTAAGCCAAAGATAACATAATATATCATGAGGATGATGACAATGACATAACAATTCAATAAAACAAGTTCAAGAATTATTTAATCCATGAATTATTAACGTCCAAATTGTCAACATGATACTGTTTTGTAGAGTAAAATTCAAGAATGATCAGAAGAATATTTCCATGAAAAGATACTGGATGAAACGCAAATATCAAGGATATTCCACTAATTTCATGGAGAATAGAAGTCAAAGTTTTTAACCAACTGGGTATAATAAAGAATGGAATAACAAAAGAAATCACCATGTATGCGGATTGCATGGGCAAAGTTATTCAACGAGAATAATAATAACGGAACCGAGGTCGTGAAATTCACACCAAGATGGGATGTTCCAACAGAATAATAAAGATGGAACCGGATCCGATTGTAAAACACACGAGATAGAATATTCCAACAGAATGATAAAGAGCGGAACCAGTCCGATGTAAAACACATGAGCAGGATGTTCAGCGAGAATAATAAAAGCGGAACCGGTGGGTGTAAAACACACAAACAGGATGTTCCAATGAATAATAGAAGAATGTCACCAAGTATAGGGTAAATCGGCACAGATACAAAAGTTATTCCAACAGAATAAATAAGAATGGAATAACATAAGGATTTCACCAAGTATAGGGGGTATCTACAGCATATCTGAGTTATGTATAGGGTATACCACTTTTTACTGAGTTATTCCAACAGAATGATAATGAATGGAATAATGAAGTTCTCTTCAAGAAGAAAGAATAACACCTTCTACTAGTAAAAGAAACTGAATATAAAAGTAGTGAAGTAGCGTTAAATAATACTCTTCTTCTTTCTATAACTTTCTCTCTATAGCTTTTCTCTATAATTTCTCTCTCTAGAGTTTCAATGAATTCGTAAGAAAATAATGAAGGAATGAGCTTCTATTTATAGGAAAATGGAATGCATAGTAACTAATCCATGAACGGTCCAGATTGATTTACTTTAATCTAACGGTCCATATTTAAAGCAAAATCTTTTAAATAAAATATAATATATTCTATTTATATAAAAATATTTTACTATGCAAACACTATGCAAAACACTATGCAAAACACTATGCAAAACACTATGCAACACTATGCATAATAAAATATAATATATTTTATTTATAGAATAACTTTAATAAAGTATTCTATTTTATATAAAAGATGTTTCTATTTTATTACGTTAATAATACTGAATAAAACAAAAGCGTCATTATCGCTATAATAATTCATATTATTAATCGACAATAATGGAATCAAAATGAGTGACTTCTCACATAAGCATCGATAATCAATACAGGTGTGCTACTATATGCACCACACGTATTCTTTGTACTTTTACTACCGAGTAGTTTAACGGTAACTACGGTAAAACTTCCGTAGTTATTTCAATAAAATATATTTTGTCGTTTTCTCAATCAAACAATAATTACATTGTAAGGTCCACCAATGATTGAGTAGTTATGCGAATATTCCTGCTAAACCGAATATTCTCCCACCAATCGAATATAATATAACCACTTGCATACTTTTGCAAAATTTATAAATACTACCCACAACTATAATATTATCTTAAATTCACACCATAATATTAAAAATTATTTCAACAAAATTTAAATCTTTATTGATAAAATCTGGGGTCTCACAATCTCCCTCCTTATGGAATTTAAGCCCTCGAAATTAGAATGCGATACTGATATGATAAAGAGGTGAGGATACCTTGAATACCTTTTTCGTTGAAAACATTAAATTCATTTTGCAATCCTACCAAAGATATTCATTAACAATTCATCTTTGCACTACTGGTGCCAAAGATAACTTTTACCACATCCATGAATTAATATTTCATTCTTTGAGACTCATTTCAATAATTAATCCATATCATCGAATCATCCCCGCACTACGGGCCGAGGATATTCATTAGTATCACGACCACGAATTATCCATGCACTACTGACCAAAGATAATCGTGTATTCATTAGTATCACGACCACAAATTATCCATGCACTACTACCAAAGATAATTGTGTATTCATTAATATCACGACCATAAATTATCCATGCACTACTACCAAAGATAATTATGTATTCCTTAGTATCACGACCACAAATTATCCATGCACTACTACCAAAGATAATTGTGTATTCATTAAGTATCACGACCACAAATTATCCATGCACTACTGACCAAAGATAATTGTGTATTCATTAGTATCACGACCACAAATTATCCATGCACTACTACCAAAGATAATTGTGTATTCATTAGTATCACGACCACAAATTATCCATGCACTACTACCAAAGATAATTGTGTATTCATTAGATATCACGACCACAAATTATCCATGCACTACTACCAAAGATAATTGTGTATTCATTAGTATCGCGACCACAAATTATCCATGCACTACGGTCAAAGATAATTGTGTATTCATTTCTGATTATGATTATACTTAGAACAATCCACGGTCATAATCATACCAAGTCCATCTACAAAAGCCACGATGACTTTCAACATAATATAAGCATGAGGATAATGATATAAAGAATCAATCAAATGAGATAAAGGATAAATATTAAACATTTATAATATAATTTATCCAAGCATTCAAGAATATCCCCATGTTTTCAATCACTTAATAATCTCATAATCTAATATCATTAATATTATAATAATATTTTAATCACTTCTTAAATTTATAAATAATTTATCTTAATTGTTTACGCTTTACCATATAATGCATTTAATCATTCAAAATGTCATACTCATAAAATATCATCACCAATTATCAAATCCCTCATCAAAAAATATGCATATACTCTATATAGGATTCTCTAGCCATAAAATCCTATTTTCAACTTTGTTACTTCACATAACATATTTAACTCATATGTTCAGTAACTAAACTATTTTCATGAAAAATACCAAATCAGCCCCACAAATATTTCTTTTCTGGGATTTAGCATAATATAGTCCCATAATGAAAATATATTTTTCGGAATTTTTAAAATTCATTTACTATTTTTAAAAATCAATTTCCACTTAATTCCTTAAGAAATTAGCTACCTCAAGTTTAACTCCAAAATTCCCAAATCTTGGCAGGACCTTACACATGTTAACGTGAGCTTCAGTTTAAATTTCATGTTCATCTGAGATTCTGAGAACTCCGGTTATAAGCGTTTTAAATCGGAAAAACCTAAATATTGAAATAGTCATAACTTGCTCATTTTAAGTCGAGAATGAGCTCATTTTTGGACAGGAGGTACTTTATACCATATACTTTCATGTCCCAAAAGGCCAGAATTTTTCTCATAATTTAAGTGGCCGAAACAGCCTCTCTAAAATCATGGCAGAAGCTTTTTCGATTTTTGCAGCTTTGCACTCCTTTGCTAAAATCAGTCCACACAAAAATCTACAACACCTTTTCCAGTAATTCCACTTGGATTAGTTAGGTAACTCATAGATCTAACTCTAGGACTTGACCACATTCAAAAATTCAAAATATAACAGGAGATATGGTCAATTGAATTTCATGTTACGTTTTTCACTAAAATCTGATTTTCAACTCTTTGTGATTTCTAAGAAACTTTCATGTTTTCACATACTAACCAACATAACTCATCATAAAACTTACTAATACTTCATATACCCATGATTTTTATTAGTTCTATACTTTTATTATGACTTTCATCATAATCCACGTAAACAGATCCTTTTAGTTGAAGAAATATTTGAGGGTTTAAGAAATGGGTTTTGTACTGGGGTCAATACAAAATTCAATTTCACGCTCTAGGGTAGGCTAGGAAGTCTTCAAGAATACGCCAAGAAATTTATTAATGATAGAAATATCATTCAAAACTGTTACTCTCGTCCAAGACTTGGATAGTACGTCACATTAATACCAACTGTGACTTCTATCCCTTAACCTGGATAACACCTCACAATGATACCTATTAACTTGCCATCTTGATCCACGGCGTCGCCTACTGAGAAAGTCGGCGGTGCATTCCACACAAGGAAGTCAACAACGAAAGGATCGGGGCTCTTTACTTATAGCTTGATATAACAGTGATTAACTTTAGGATTTGGTTACTTTGAATTCATATAACAGGTTGGTTAGGAATATGAAAACTAACAACCTTACAAAAAGAATAACGAGTAGTTAATCAATTATTTTCAAAAATTACCTCAAAGGAAAGTATTTTCAAGAGATAAGATCGACAGGTAACGTGAAAGTGTTTATTTGAAACAACAAGATTAATAAACAGTGGAGGTAACGAAGGTTTCTCCCAACGAAGTTTCAATAGATAAATCAAAGTCTAATTTCTTCATAGTCAAATTTAAACGTTGAACGCAAGCAAGAGAGATAAAAGAATGGGTAGAACCGGTATCTAATAAGGTATAGACTTCACAAGAGCTTACGATTAACTTACCCATGATAATTTTATTCAGGTTCCTCGTCACGAGAAAAAAAAACGCTCTCTCTTAAACCACGGCTCTGGTTTATGCAGGGATGACCTTTGGTGCCTCCATCCTAGTTGAATTTGTCTTGATGGCGACAAAATCGAGCTAAGTGGCCTTCTCTTCCACAATTATAACATGCTTTGGATGGCATGGCGTGATTCGGATGATGTGTCCTCTCCTCGCATTTGAAGCATATGATAGGTGGTCCTTCTTCTTCCTTAACAACAAGTCTTTGGTCGACGTCTTTCCATCATTGTTGAATCTCCTTTTCTTGAAATGTCCATTCTTATTATTTTTTGTACGATTACCAAAGTGGTTACCATATCGCCTGTTAATTCCCTCCACGCTTGTTGTCACCGCCGATGACTACTTTATTTGGTATTATAATTTTGCCATTTGTTCTCTTTTAGTTGCGTTGACTTCGTTATCGCGCTCCACTAATCGAGCCCTATTTACAACATCCGAATAAAAACACGGTTTATGAGAAATAAGATGTTGGACGTATTTCGCTTCAAACCTCTTAAAACATTCGCGCCATTCTCTCTTCATTATCCACCAAGTGGGGACGAATCGTGATAACTCGCAAATTTTGCCTCGTATTGCGACACGGTCATATTGTTTTGTTCCAACTTGATAAACTCCACCTCCTTCATGTGGCGAATACTTTCGAGGAAAGTATTTGTCGTTGAAACGACTCTAGAACTTCTCCCAAGATATCTTGAAGACTGACGGAGTTGAGTACGTTTTACCGATTCCCACCGATGAATGCTCTCTCCGCAATAACATAAAAGGTAAAAGGAACCTTTTGCTCCTCGGAACATCCCAAGACATCAAATATCTTGGTAATCTGCTTAATCCATGCTTAGCGAAGTGGTTTTGGCTCTCTCCTTAAACTCCGGTGGTCCCAACTCCTTGAATTGTTTAGCGGTGTGACCACCGAGAGTTTTCCGTGTTTCCACCTACGTTTTGAGCGAGAGTCGCTTTACCGATGTTGCATGAATTCTAAAACCTTTTAAACGTCATCGTCATTCATCAATTGATCGGTGTTGTTGTTTACAGGAGGATTATCGCCATCTGTTGCACATTGTCACGATTATTGATCGTGGAGAATCAACAGTCTCACGTGCTCCAATGCTTATCTCAACATTTCGGATGCCATTTTCAAATCGCCACAAAACCGGGGTTAATTAACTTTGTCACATATTATCCTATACGGCCACCGACCAATTAAATACCAAATAAACTTAGGTAGGTCATACTAGCGAGGAATTTCCGTCTCTCCCTCCTAGTTCTATTCTCACCTCTTAGCCGAGGATCATATCCCTAAGCTCGATACCAACCGTGGCGCCCCCAAAATTAGTATATCGTCACCCATCTTGAGTCGCCACTTACATGGTACATAAATTCAAATTCAACTTACTAACCTAAGCGTCGTATACAATCGACATAAAGCGTGAGTTTGAATACAAATATTGTCTACTAGATATTATACAAACTCAAAAGGAGTCCTCATTACAACTATTATCATACTATTTCACGAGAATAGTGAGGACTACTAATGCTATCCTCTGGACCATTACTCCGTTCCCGACTCGTCCCGGCTATGTTCTCATTTCGAAGAGAAAAAGTGAAAGAAAGGGTGAGCTCAACTAGCCCGAAGAAGAAATATTATGACTAAGATAATGCGAATAAATTATCATTAGCCTTCAACAAATGTTAAAGCGATAAAATACAATAGACAAACCGGTTTAAGCTGCAATGGAATATGCAATCCATTAAAAGAGTCAAGTAGAGAATAAAATCTACTATCTTTTAGGTTTTTAAAGGTTTTCATCAATTTTTTATCATTTGAGACTCGATTTTAATAAATAAACCACCACATCTAATCATCCACGTACCACGGTCAAGGATTTTCATCAAATTATCAATGGTCATGACTATCTTAGAATCACCCCTGGTCATAATCATACCAAAAACTATCCATCAACATTTTGCATTACAGGTGCCATCGAGGACTTTTATTACATCATTTATAACAAGCCATGATTATACCGAATGATCCACGGTCATAATCATACTAAGTTCATCTATGCACGTAAGCGAAAAGATAACATAATATATCATGAGGATGATGACAATGACATAACAATTCAATAAAACAAGTTCAAGAATTATTTAATCCATGAATTATTAACGTCCAAATTGTCAACATGATCTTTGTTTTGTAGAGTAAAATTCAAGAATGATCGGAAGAATATTTCCATGAAAAGATCTTTGGATGAAACGCAAATATCGAGGATATTCCACTAATTTCATGGAGAATAGAAGTCAAAGTTTTAACCAACCTGGGTATAATAAAGAATGGAATAACAAAAGAAATCACCATGTATGCGGTGATTGCATGGGACAAAGTTATTCCAGCAGAATAATAATAACGGAACCGAAGTCGGGTGAAATTCTGCAAGCGAGGATGTTCCAACAGAATAATAAAGATGGAACCGGATCCGGTGTAAAACATGAGATAGGATATTCCAACGAGAATGATAAAGAGGCGGAACCCAGTCGGGTGTAAAACACATGAGCATGGATGTTCCAACGAGAATAATAAAGAGCGGAACCAGTCGGTGTAAAACACATGCATGAGGATGTTCCAACGAGAATAATAGAAGAATGTCACCAAGTATAGGGTAAACTCGGCGTATATAGGTTATTCAACAGAATAAATAAGAATGGAATAACATAAGGATTTCACCAAGTATAGGGTATGCCGTATATCTGAGGTTATGTATAGGGTATACCACTTTTACTGAGTTATTCAAAGAATGATAATGAATGGAATAATGAAGTTCTCTTCAAGAAGAAAGAATAACACCCTTCTAGTAAAAGAAATGAATATAAAAGTAGTGAAGTAGCGAATATCACCTTCTTCTTTCTATAACTTTCTCTCTATAGCTTTTCTCTATAATTTTCTCTCTAGAGTTTCAATGAATTAAGTAAGAAAATAATGAAGGAATGAGCTTCTATTTATAGGAAAATGGAATGCATAGTAACTAATCCATGAAGCGGTCAGATTGATTTACTTTAATCGACGGTCCATATTTAAAGCAAAATCTTTTAAATAAAATATAATATATTCTATTTATATAAAAACATTTTACTATGCAAACACTATGCAAAACACTATGCAACACTATGCATAATAAAATATAATATATTTTATTTATAGAATAACTTTAATAAAGTATTCTATTTTATATAAAAGATGTTTACATTTTATTACGTTAATAATACAAATAAAACAAAACGTCATTATCGCTATAATAATTCATATTATTAATAAACAATAATGGAATCAAACCGAGTGACTTCTCACATAAGCATCGATAATCAATACCGTGTGTCTTTCTTTATGCAACCACACGTATTCATTGTACTTTTACTACTGAGTAGTTCAAGCGGTAACCACGGTAAAACTTCCGTCGTTATTTCAATAAAATATTTTTGTTGTTTTCTCAATCAAACAATAATTACATTTGTAGGGTCCACCAATGATTGAGTAGTTATGCGAATATTCCTCGCTAAACCGAATATTCTCCCACCAATCGAATATAATATAACCACTTGCATACTTTGCAAAATTTATAAATACTACCCACAACTATAATATTATCTTAAATTCACACCATAATATTAAAAAATTATTTCAACAAAATTTAAATCTTTATTGATAAAATCTGGGGTCTCACAAATGTCCTGTCCTAAGGATTTTCTTAACAAGCAGGGGGTCGCTCATGTGTGGGCTACATACTCCACCATGGACCTCATGCATGAGTCTCTGAGCATGGTCCTGGTCCAGACATCTGAGAAGACCTAGTCCTACATCTCTTTTGTAGAGTGCATCTTCGCTCAGGTAGAATTTCATAGCAAGTCGATGGATCCTCCTTTTCTCAGTCGGGTTCGCCTCAGTGGTTGTAGATCCATCTCGTAGGTACTCCTTGATATGCTGATACCAAGGATACTGGATGGGATGTATCTCATCCGATACTTCTCCAACATAGTTCCCATAGGCTGGTGCCTTGTGCAGGGCAAATGTGACGATATGCATGTACTCCTTGTCAGAAATGTGTAAAAAGGAGATTTCTTCGAACTCCAAAGCCATCTGTAAAACTTGTCGATGGTAAGGCAGCAAATGTAGCTCTTTGGTTTGATAGATTCCCGTGGATTTTCGGATTACCAACTCTGATTCCCCAAAGATAGTTAACCACCTAAAGCCCATTGAGCGGGAAAGTTTAAGCCCTATGAGATAACCTTCATACTCATCTGTGTTATTGGTGCTGCCAAACTGCAATTTGACGGTGACGGGATACTGCTCCCCCGTACCGGATACCAGAACTACTCCAGCTCCAGAACCTTCCATATTAACAGCTCCATCGAAATACATTTTCCATATATGGCATGTATCGTACTGATGGTGTTGTTGAACTGTCATTACTCCTTCATCTGGGAAGTAGGTTTCCAAGGGTTTGAAATCCCCTGAAGGTACGGTGGCCAGTTGATCCACAATTCCTTGACCTTTGATAGACTTTTGCGTCACATAGACGATATCAAATTGTTGTAAAATCAACTGCCGTCTGGACAGCCGATAATTTAACATGGGTTTATTGAACACGTACTTGAGAGGATCCACGCGGGATATGAGATGGGTTGTATGATCATAGAGGTAATGCTATAACCTCATGGAAGCCCATGTAAAGCACAACAAGCCTTCTCAATCAGAGTGTACTTGTGTTCACTGCTATTGAATCTTTTGCTGAGGTAATAGATAGCTCGTTCTTGGCCTCTATCATCTTTCTGTCCCAGCATGCAGCCCATGGCATTGTCACTTATGGATAGGTACATGAACAGGTGAACATCATCCCTGGGTGGCACCAAGATGGGAGTTTTGACTAGTTGTTCTTTGATTGTGAGGAAGGCCTTCTGGCACTCATCGTTCCATTTCATGGAGGAGTTCTTCCTTAACAACTTGAAGATAGGCTCACAGGTTGCTATGAGTTGAGAAATAAACCTGTTAATGAAGTTGATTCTTCCCAAAAATCCCCGTATTTCCTTCTCTGTCTGAGGAATGGGCATTTCCGTGATGGCCTAGATTTTAGTGGGGTCCAGCTCAATCCCTTTGTGGCTGACTAGGAATCCTAACAACTTGCCTGATTTAACGCCAAAGGCGCACTTGACTGGATTCAACTTCAAGTTGTATTTACGCAACCTGTTCAATAGCTTTATGAGATGGTCTAAGTGGTCTTCTTCCCTTTGAGACTTGACAATGATATCATCCACATAGATCTCTATATCTTTGTGCATTAAGTCATGGAAAAGAGCCATCATAGCTCATTGATAAGTGGCTCCGGCATTGATGAGGCCAAATGACAACTGTCTATAGCGAAAGGTTCCCCAAGGCGTGATGAAAGCAGTATTCTCACGATCTTCCTTAGCAACCATAATCTGGTGGTATCCAATGAAATAATCTGTAAAGGAGTACATGCCGTACTGAGCAGTATCGTCAATGAGAATGTGGATAAATGGCACGAGAAAGCTATCTTTAAGGCAAGCTTTGTTCAGATCCCAGTAATCCACGCAAACTCGCACCATTCCTCCAGGCTTAGGCACGGGAATGATGTTTGAAATCCATTCAGGATATGTGGACACCATGATAATACCAGCTTGACATTGTTTCACAATTTCTTCTTTCACCTTTAAACTCCACTCAGGTTTCAATCACCTGAGCTTCTGCTTGACTAGTTTGAATCCCTCTTTAATGGGAAGGCGATGAAGAACAATGTTAATAGACAAACCCACCATGTCTTCGTGAGACCATGCAAACACATCCTGGAATTGGTTTAATAGCATAACCATGTCATTCCTCTTGTTTGGGGTAAGGTCTGAACCAATCTAGATTAACTTAGGGCCTTCTAAGGTTCCGAGATTGAAGGAAGTGGTTTCATCAAGGTTGGGTTTAGGTTTGTCTTCGACCCATTCTTTAATCTACGGAGGCACCTCAATGTCCTTGTGTATTTCCATCAAGGCTGAATCCAGTTTTTCATCAAAGCTACAATCCTTGTGGAGAAGAGGCACCTTATCAGCAAGTACATGCACATCTAACTTTACGGTCTTGAAACAAAATATGCTTTCACTTAGTAAATATGAAATGGTTGATCATATAAAGTGTTAGCATATACTGGCAAAATAACTGCTAATACTGTACAGAAAAGTAAGCAGTAATGATATCTATAGGGCAGAAAGAGTTTCTGCCCGCTTTACCCTCGTCGACCAATGCAAGGAGTGCTACTCCAATTGTCAAGGGCAAAGTCCTAGTGGACTACAGTGATGGAGGGGTTGTCATCGTCCTCCTTCTCCCGAATGATGACCATTACGTCTGGGAAATCATCGTCTGGGGTATACTTATTTGTATGTTCATCATGGACAATGACACATATGCCTGACATCATTCTGATGATGTCTTATTTAATTCTTTATTTCTCTTCCTCCACTCTAGGGTCTGGAACAAAGACTTCTTTCTCCTTTACCGGTATCGGCTTGGGAAATAACATAGCCATTACATTGGCTGGCACCTCTACAGGAGGTTGTGCGGACTTAGAAGTTGGAGGTAGAGACACACGTCGTGTAACTAAAGCTGGAGGAATCTGATGATGTTTATGTGGATTCTTGTGACTGGAACTGGAAAAATAGCCCAGTCCAGCTGTCCCAGTTTGATTGATAACTTGAATTGGGTGCTTAATACCCTAATGACTTTTACCCAGCCCATGTCCCGGCTGATGACCCAAAGATATCATTTCTTGAGTAGCCGACATTACTTCAATAGAAATCTTGGGTGTGAGAGGTGACGCCCCAATAGGGTGGTAGTGAGTATTGCTCACCTCCAGGGTATGGAAACTGACCGGCTCAACTTCTGTATTGAAGCTGATGAGGGGTATGTCACTCTATTTAGGACATTTCGGCTCAGCGTTAACCGTGACTAAGATGTCATTCATGATATATTTAAGTTGCTGATGAAGAGTGGAGGGGACTTCCCCAGCCATATGAATCCACGGTCTTCCCAATAACAGGTTGTATCCTGGATCTATTTTGAGCACGTGAAATGATACGCAGAATGTATGGGGACCAATTTCGATTGGTAACTCAATCTCTCCAACTGAATTTTGACAGGCTCCGTCGAAAGCTTTAATAACTGTATGGCTGCTCCGAATCCGTTTGAGATTGACGTTCATCTTTAGCAACGTAGCATAAGGACAGATATTCAAAGACGAACCTCTATCTATCAAAACTCCAACTAGCATGTACCCAGAGGAAAAAACTGCAATATGCAACGACTTGTAATGACCGGTCCCTTCGGGCGGGATATCATCAGTGAAAGATATCACATTGTTGTTAAAAATGTGATCAACCAGATGTTGAAATTTTTCTACATCCACTGTTGTCGGTAAATAGGCTTCTTCCAAAACCTTCAATAAGATTTTCCTGTGATCCTCGGAAGTTAAAACCAAGTCCAGGATTAAAATTTGATGTGGAGCTTCCCTTAAGCATAAAACCACCTTGGCTTCTATATGACCCATAGTGCGGAGGAATTTTTCAATCTTCTCCATGTGTATTTTCCCCTTTGACTTGATGGTGGACTTCATCACTTGTTGAGAAAGATACAGTGGATTTTCCTTCGACACTGCAGCAGTTGTATGAGAGGTGGATCCTTTAGCTTCTCCATAATTCCATGGGACCTTTTGTAAGCTGATAACAGGATATTGTGGTTTGAATGGCAATTTGATTGGCTCGGGAACAGCCACTTTCAAAGGGTTGTCAATTCCTTTGAGTTGAATTATTTGCATTGTGAGAGGTTTGATAGTCCCATCAGCCTCAACGGATATAACTGCTACCAATCCCTTCCATTTAGTAGGATAAGTATTTCCACTCTCAAATAGCATAGCACCGTCGTCTGCTAGCTGTAGGACACCACTGTCATTTAGATTTTGAATGAGATGGCGGAGTGCCCAACATTCTTTAGTGTTGTGACAGCGAAAATGGGAGTGATATTAGCAAACTCCATCAGAATTAAACCGTCCTGAACGGGGATTGATTGGAGGTAGAAGGGAAGTGATTCTTCCTTCATTTATCAGCATCTGAAGTATTTCCTTCATAGGTTGGCCCAGGTATTAAATTCCCTTCTATTGGAAAAATCTGTATGGGCTTTGTCACTTGCTCTCTTCGTCACTTTGTCTTCCAGTGTTTCTTTATCTGAAGGTGACGAGGGAGTATTCACAATAAAAGGGAGCTGGCTAGCATGCTCCTGGCTGACTAGTTGGCGCGTGACTTGATGCTGATAGATCACCAGTTCTGCCAATTGCGCAATCTATTTACACAGAGATTTCATCTTTCATTCCATTGTGAACTGGAACTTTTCATAATCCCATTTGTTAACACCATCTTTGAGGATCTGGAAGGACTCATCGTTTAAATTGGAACTCCGTCCACTGCTCCAATTAATCATGTTGACCTCTTCCTCTTTGTGTTGGGGAAGAGGGTTGTCTTGCACGTGAGGTTGATCTGGTTTGGTGATCACGGTCTCACCACTGTCTATCAAATCTTGGATCTTATGTTTCAAGGCCCAACAGTCTTGAGTATCATGTCTAGGCGCCCCGGCATGATAAACATATTTCTGAGCAGCATTAAAACTCCCATTAGGGTTGGCTGGTGGAAGAGGATGCGTAATTTTCTTCTGAGTTGTCAAAAGAGTGAGAATGTTCTCGAGCGAGTCCCCTAAGGGTGTGAACACTTGAGGGCGTTTGACTTCTCCACCTTTTGGCAATAGAGGGTTTGAAGACTGTGCTTGAAATGGAGTATAATTTCTCCTCTGGATAGGCATGTTCTGATTACCTTTTTGACCTTGTAGTATTAAGGAAACATCCTCCTCTTTCTTTTTATAGACCCTCCGGGGGTTGTTTCCATAATTTCAGGATTGGATGTGCTCGACAACAGCTTTAAGGGCAGCTAGGTCTTGAATCTTTCCTGACTTCAATCCCATCTCAGCCATCTCCCCATGTTTAATCATTTCAGAAAATGGTTTACCAATGCTAGCTACGACTCTTTCACAGAAAGGAGCTTCCTGTATGTCTGTGAAAGTCATGACCATTTCTAATTTCATCATGGAAGGAATAACTTGAGCAGCAAGGTGCCTCCACCTTTGAGCATACTCTCTGAAAGACTCGTTGGACTATTTCTTGACCTTGGTAATCTGGTACTGGTCAGGAGCCATCTGAGACTGGAAGCTATATTGAGTGAGGAAGACTTGAGCTAGCTCCTCCCAACTATAGATCTTTGAGTTATCCAATCTAGTATACCATGAATGGGCTTCTCCAGTCAGACTCTTCTGGAATAGCTGCATCATAAGCTTCTCATCCTCTGCATAAGATCCTAGTTCTCCAATGAACACCTTTAAATATGTGTAAGGATCTCCTAACCCATCATACTTTTCGACGTCAGGAGTTTTAAATTTTTCTGGATAGTGAACACCAGGGAATATACACAGGTCAGCATATGAGACACTTCTGTGTGCTCCAATTCCTTTGATTGCACGAAGGGTTTCTTCCATTTGAAGGACTTTCTTCCTGATGTCACCGTTGTCTAGATCTTCTTTGAGATGGGTGATATCATGATTTTTGTTGGCCGTATCCAACTGAAGTTCAGGTTCTGTAATGGTTTTATCAGGACCTTGGGTTCCTCCTTGTGTAGAGGATTCAACATGTATGGATATCCTCATACCCTGAGTAGACTGGTGTAATTCTTTAATTAGAACAGCCAAATCTGTAATTTGTTTACTTAATCCGTCAAATTCTTTGCGCGAAACTGAATTAAGGTCAGTCTGGTCTGATGACGACATAATTGATTGTAGGCTCGCGACCTTTTTGGATTTTGATCGGGTAATAGGTCCGATTGCTTCCCTGCAAAAGACATGCGTAGTTTAGTCTTTAGGGAAATATGTAAATGTTACATGCTATGTATCTGTTATAGGAATATTATCCTCCAAGACGGATGTTAGCTGCTTGTAATCCAGGATAGCATGTTTTAAAATATGTATGTACACATTTTTCTTCATACGTCTCATTACATGGAGATGAATATGGCATGAATTTACAAGTAATGAAAAAGCATGAAGAGAGCAGAGTCGCCACATCCACACACAAGCTTATAACAGTTTTGAAAAGATTGTAAATGCAACATCCACACACAAGCTTATAACATTTTTGAAAAGATTGTAATAGCAGCTTAAGTCCTCTTACTGGAAGTCCCCAGCAGAGTCGCCACCTATCGACGTTGGGATTTTTACTTATCCATTTTCATTACTTGTTCTTTGGTGTTCTCGTGTTAGGTGAGATTTGATTGAAAAAATGAGTGAAAAAGGTCTGACATGTATCATGTCGACGATAGACTGTTAAGAGTCGCCAGTTGGTTTTTTATATGGTTGTACCAACACAACCGAGAAAAGGTTTGCACATTGACCCAGTGATGTGGCACTGCTAAACGGGTCGGTGAAACCGAGACTTATTAGGGTTCGGGGACTTAATTAAGCAGAGGGAAGGTGTTAGTCACCCCCCGACATCCGTGTTACCACGGTGATCGCCTCTTTTCAAGAAATTGTTATATGAATGTGTGTGTGTGTGTGGATCAATGTGCAATTATTTGGAAGTAATGCGAGGCCTCGTTCGCACCTATATACACAGGGTTTGCATATGTGTAAAAATTCAATTTTAAACAAGATATGGCAGTGATGTTTTATAAAAGAGGTTTTTCATACCCTTGTGCTCAATAGTAATTGAGACCTTTTACACTCCCATTTTATATTAAGTGTTCTGCTTGATTGTTTTTAATTTTCAAGATGCGAAGCATCTTCAAGAAAATAATATACAAAATAGTGCCAAACTACTCGTGGGTATGACAACCATATGAGGAAAGTCGAACACCATGAATAAATTTACAAGCTGCTTACAGCTGAAAATGTCCATCACGGGAACCGAATCTAGATCTAGTAAACTGAATCTATGATCACATGATTCTTAGGCTCACATGATGCCGCAATTAATAACAAAGCAGTAAGTAGGTATATATATATATAAAAGTTGTAAATATATATATATACAGACATGATCAGCCACCACGAAGCACCTCCATGGGGGATCAGAAATGTAAATAAAGCTATAAAAGCAATCAACCGCCACGAAGTAAACTCTAAGCAGGACGAAAAGGAAATAAAGCTATAAAGACGGTCAACCGCCACGAAGTAAACTCCAGGCAAGACTAAATGTAAATATATATGTGACGCCCCCAAAATAGGTATACATCACCCATTCTGAGTCGCCAAATACATGGTACAGAAACAACTACAACTTTTTTAATACAATTGTCGTGAAAAATACGACAACACGTAAACTGTGAGTTTAAATACAAATATTGTCTTCTAGACAATATCCACACTCAAATAAGTCCTCATTACAATTATTGATACACTATTTTACAAAATAGTGAGGACTACTAAAACAACTGTCTTGAACCATTACTCCATACCCCGACTAGTTCCCGCTATATTCTCGTCTCCTGAGAAAAAAATGGAACAAAAAGGAAAAGGGTGAGCTCAACTAGCCCAGTAAAGAATATTATGACTAAGATAATGTACAACAAATTATCCTTAGTCTTCAACCGGGAAAAATCTGATAGAATACAATAGACAACAAGTTTTAGATCAACAACTGCAGCGGAAACAATAATTCATTAGAAGAGTTAAGTAAAGAATGAAATCTACTATCATCTAAGAATTTAAAAGTCCATCATCGATATTTTATCCCTGTAACATCAATCAATATACATCTTGAATCAAATAGTCATCTTTTGCACTATGGGCCAAAGATATTCATCGATTAGTCATGTTCATCTCAACACCTGTTCATCTTTGCACTACGGGCCAAAGATATTCATCAGTTGGTCATGTTCATCTAAACACCTATTCATCTTTGCACTACGGCCAAAGATATTCATCAGAAATCATTAATCTTTGCACAACAGGCCAAAGATATTCAATTATGTCATCATTTAGGACGAAGGATGATGAAAAATATTTTAAAGAAAACGAATCCAGTGAAACAAATGAATAAATATTAAGGATTCGTATTTCAGCTATTCCATGTCCAAAAATACCTCATAAATAATCATAGTGGAGTAAATTTCAAGAATGATCAAAATATGGATACAATCAAAGCTAGTATCCATAATAGATATTTTGGACATAAAGAAGAAAATTTCATTTTTTTATTGAATAGTCTAAAGTGATTAGATTAATAGTCTTAGTATCGTGAATAGTAACTTAGACACTAAAAGATAGAAATTTCACAAAAAAAATCATCATGCTTCGTGAATAGTACTCGTGAATAGTAACTCATGAATAGTAATCCGTGAATAGTAACTCGTGAATAGTAACTCATGAATAGTAACTCATGAATAGTAACCCCGACATGAAAAAGTTTCAAATTTTATAAAAAGTTCCAACTAATATTTCGGCATAATGATATTGAAGAAATAATATCACTTACGAAGAAAATAACACCCCTTACCTCTAAAAAGTCAGTACTTCTGACTGGAATACTGGATATAGTGCTGAAAGAACTTACACCGTATAGCAATACTCAAAGTACTAAAATACTCACAAAATACGCTCGATATTATAGAGAGAGAAAGAGAGAGAAGATTTCAGTTTTTGGTGTGTTTTTCAATTCTAACCTAAGCACCCTATTTATAGGAAAATGCTTAGAACACCAAAGCAGAAAATTTAATATAATATTAATATATATATCAAAATTTCTTACGCACACAAATCTGGTCCAAACTTCAGCCACACATGTGCCAAAAACAATAAAAACGTTTTTCTTAATAAAAATAATTAAAACTTCCAAAAATCATTTATTTCGGAACTTCGGAACTTCAATAATTCATAATAAATAGCCCTTTTATCAGAAAATTTGAATCTCACAAATTTTTATAGGAAATTCAATTCTCTACAACTTTGTAAGTTTAAGTTTTTCCAAATTCCAAACAGAAATTGACCGAAATCCACAAACGGGTGATTTTACAGGCTATAATCAATTTCAGTCAAAAAATGGGGTCCACCGACACAAAATATGTGTTAATCATTTAATGCAAAAAAAATACTCTTCCTCCTCATATACTCATATTCATTGTAAAAATATAACCATTATTCTATTATAATAATATAATAAAATATTATTTTATCAGAAAAGATAAAATATCAATTTTTAACAATTGTCACTTTAAAAAATTTCTCCATCTATATCCACATCAAGTCAATATTTTCCTCATCATATAAATCAATAATTAATTATTCACAAATAATATTAGAATCACAATTATTAATGACGGTAGTTTCTAGAGGAAGAGGGGCTTTCAATAAGGATTTCTCTTTCTTGGTAGCATGATTAGGTGACCAAACCTCTCTTAGACAGAACTTTTTAGACATTACCAATAATGTTTTCTAATAATATTATTCGGATAATATGAATTATTGCTTCGATAATAGAAAATCTTTGTGTAGTGACAATTATTGAAACAATAGTAATATAAAATATCAACGCAACAATTATTGAATCAATAAAATAAAATCTTGAGCAGTAATTCTTTGTAACAATTATTGGGTAGTGCCTTTCGTACGTAAGAATCAATAATTGGTGCAATACTGGTGTCTTCTTGTGCAACAACGCGTATTCATCGTGTTTTAACCACGGGTATTCCAACAATGATACTTGTAACAACTACGCCGATTATTTATAAACAACTCATAATTGTCGCTTTTTTTTTCATCCAATTGCTTTCCGTTATGGGGCCCACACAAGGCTGCGCCGTCGTACGAATATTCCCCGATAGTAAGAATATTCCACGACCAAACGAATATTCTCCGACAATAATGAGTATTTTATAACCACTTGCTTATTTAAAAATATTTGCGCATTTTACCCATAACTAACCACATTAATCAATTCAACCCTTACTATTTCAAAATAATAAATAGAGGAAATTAAATCTTCATTTATAAAAAGTTGGGGCCTTACAACCTCCCCTCCTTATGAAATTTCATCCTCGAAATTGACATGCGTAGGACATGCTCCTTCCCATCTAAGATCTCTATTGGTACCTCCTCGTACATTAAATCTTCTGCTATCTCGTCTGGTTCTAACTCAATAATGTGGTTCGGGTCATCCACATATTTATGTAACATCAATACGCGAAAAATGTTATGAACACGCGCGTCGTACTCAAGCAGTAAAAGCGAGTCTATAGGCCACAGTTCCTATTCGATCGAGGATTTCAAATGGACTAATAAATCGAAGGTTTGAGCATTCCTCACATCGCCGATTCTCGCTTTTAGAATAACGACTTCTTGCATCTTCTTCTTCATATTCATCAACTCTAGGTCTGTAGCTTAAGCAATTTTAAATTTATCGATTAAAGTCGATTCTAATCGTATATTTACTATCTTCACGTAGGTTCGTATATTCGCACTTGTAAACGCATACGATCTTTTGCTCAATGCGTCAGCTACCACGTTCGCTTTTCTAGGATGGTATGGTCAGAACATGTGCCAAAATGAGTCTCATCTTGAGTTCTTCGAAGCTCTTCCTACATTCCTTGCTCCATTCGAATTTTGTATCTCTACGAGTCACCTGCGTTAATGGAATAGCGATTCGAGAATATCCTTTAGCGAATCTCCGATAATAACCAACTAAGCCTAGAAAGCTACGTATTTCGATTACTGACTTAGGTTGCTCTCAACTGTGACTCATATCCCAACCTTGGATAGCACGTCACAATGACACCTATCAGTTTACTATCGCACGAATATGGCGTCCCCTACGGAGAGTTTGGCTTCGGTGTATTCCACAAAGGAAGTCACCAGAAAAAGGCTCGGGTACAAACTTCTACAGTTGAATTTTTAACTCCTGAAGTTCAATAGGAGCCATGAGATTTTAGAAATGAGTTTTGTACCGGGTTCAAAGTCGATACAAAATTCAATATCACACTTTGGGAGTAAGCCAAGAAATTTTTCTGGAAATATATCAGGAAATTTACTAACAATAGAAATATCATTCAAAACTGACGTATTTTTGTTCAAGTCCATAACATGGGCTAAAAAAACATGACATCCGTTTTTCAATAAACGAATGACTTTATGGCTTGATATGAAAGTGTTTGACTTCAATGGTTTGGTTGCTTGAATTCGAATAACAGGTTGCTTAGGAATATGAAAACTAACAACCTTACAAAAGCAATCAATTTTGCATGATGAGTAGTTAATCAATCAATCAATCCCTAAAATCACATCAAAAGTAAGTATCTTTAAAGAAATAAGGTCAACAGGTAATGTGATGGTGACAACTTGGATCAAACAAGATTTATAAACAGTGGATGTAACGAAAGTTTCTCATAACGGAGTTTCAACAGATAAGTCAAAGTCTAATTTTCTCCGGAGTCAAGTTTAAACGTTGAGTATAAGCAGGAGAGATAAATGAATGGGTAGAACCGGTATCTAATAAGGTATAAACTTAGTAAGAATTTATTATTAACTATCTCGTGCTAACTTCGTTCGGGTTCCTCGCATTCTGACCAGTCACGAAAAACGCTCTTCCAGGAAACGTTGACTTTGACTTGTCCGGGACAGCCTTTGGAGTCACCATCCCCGCTGGACTGGGTTTCACTACCGTTCAATCTCAAGCGATATGACCTTCTTTTCAACAATTATAACATACCTTGGAAGGTTGTGAACAGTTTGGACTTATGTGTCCCTCTTCTCCGCATCTGTAGCATCTAACTGGCGATCTTTCTCCTCCTCTAAAATTTGTTGCTGGTGTTGGTGCCGACGTCTTCCCGTCATTGTTAAATCTTCTCTTTTTGAAATTTCTACTTGAATTATTTCTTCTATTATCTTGGCCATGATTACCCATGAAGTGGTTACCATTTCGCATTATAATTTCCTCGATTGTTATTATCATTGTTCAATGCCCAATTACTACCTAAGATACGATTATCATCGAGTTGTTGGTCATTATTCTTGATTGAAGTGACTCATTATCGGCGCTCCAATAAGCGAGCCCTATTTACAACATCGAATATAAACAAAGTTTGTGAGAAATGAGGTATTGACGTATTTTGGGTTTCAAACCTCACGAAACATTCGTGTCATTCTCTCCTCATTATCAACCAAATGGGATGCAAATCGGGACAACTCGGCAAACTTAGCCCGTCTTTGCGAAGTTCCTAAACATACCAATCATGTTTGATGATAAAGCATATACTTTGTAACAATCTTATTCATTTATTAATAAAAAGTATTAATTAATTAAAGGCTTTTAATTATCTACATGATCTTTGTTTTATAATATGTGATAAACCCATAGTTTTAAGCAATGCTTTTAGAATAATGATGATGATCATTCTAATGAGATCTAAATTCTTAGAAAGCTTAAAACTAAAATAGTTCCCAATCATTGGATTACTAAATTGGGGATTAGTGAATCCATAGGATAGATTGGATACATTCTAATGAGCTTAGAAAGTTTGTTCCCAATCGTTGGATTGGATGAGGATGATTGATCTCATGATCATTTGTGTGGAGACACTAAAGCAAGTATGTAGGTGCTTATTAGAGAATAAGTTCTTTGAGCATTGGCTCGCTAAGGAATACCTAATGGAGTTTTATTTACTGTCAATAGGAATTTCTGTAGTGATAGTAGTACAAGTAATCCTTGGACTTGAGATCATCATAGTATCTTGTGTATGATGAGTTATACTTTGACTTATTCCTTAAGACCCTTAGGGTATATCAAAGGGTATGCTTGGGTATAATAAGTTGTACATGGAGATAATGAATGATCGATAAAGAATCTACCACTTCTAATAAAAAAAGAAGAGAAATGTCCTATGTGATTCGATAAATGACAACCCAAAGAGTCCTTGGCAAAGCGAGAATGAAATTAGAAAGGAGTTTCTAATTTGCATTATTTGGAGTTGTGCATTTAAGAGTCGAAATACATATAATTAAATAAAATAAGACTTGTGAAGTAATTCCATGTCTTATATTTAATTGGGACATTGTATGGTGGAAGGATTGAATTGTACGGTAACTATTTACTCAAAGGTTCTTTAATGATTAATGTTGAAATCTATATTATACGGAAAGTCGTTGATCGTTGGGGGCTTATCCCTATTATAGAATAAATATTATTTATTTAAATAAATTAATTATTTAATTTATTTATTTAAATAAGATTAGAATTGTTCTAATTGATTTATTCACAATAGGTTTAATATGGAGAACCTAAAGGGTCACACCATAATAGGAAGAATAATTATTTAAGAAGTTAATGGCATAATCGTAATAATAATATGTTATGTATATTTAATTTAATCTATGGTGATAGAATAAATTAAATAGCTTAATATTTATTATTTAATATTTTAGAAATATTAAATATAAATTAATAAGAGGAGTCTTATTAATATTATTACAATTATTATTATTTTAATTTCTAAAAGAGTTTAGGAATTAATTTAATATAAGTACTCTCATTTATTCCTAATTGGATTAGGAAGGAAAATTAGTTAAAGGAGTTTAATTAATTATCCCTAATAAGATTAGGGAGCTTAATTAATTAAAAGAATTAATTAATTAAAACCCAATTCCTTAATTGTTAAGGTGGGTTGCCCACATCTATAAATAAGAGGAGTCTTATTATGGGTGGTATGGGTTGTTGACTTTAACAACTACGTAATAATTCCAAGTTGTTGGGAGTACACCTTTTCTATAGAGATAGAAAAACTAGGGTTTAGCCAACCAACCCCTTCTTCTTGAATTTTCTTCTTCCTTGGTGGATCACCTCTAGAGGCCAAACATTTGGGTGGCTAACGTTGATCAAAGGAAGGAACCAAACCCGGTGGATTCAAGATTGAACGCGAAAGGATTTGGAGGTGAACTTGTACCTGAGGAAGCTCGATCTTCAAGGGTATGATTTATTCTTTATCTTTTCGTTTAATTAATAATTGTGCATAAAGGGTGATCCGGGTATATGGTTTGTAAATTTTTTAAACTCTGATTTTACCACGCTTCCGCACTTTTATGCAATTTGATTGCTTCATGAATATTACAAACCTAACAGTGGCATCAGATCCAAACCTTTATGTAAATTATTAATTGTTCAGATTTGATATGTATATTGATATGTGTTTAGAACAATTTAATTGGGCATAATTTTATTGTATAAAATTTATAATAATAAAAAAAAAAAAACTAAATCAGATATATATAATCGTTGTAATGCAATGAAAATAAGGAGCACTTTTTTTTTTTTTTTGTATCATATTACGTGATTAAGCGGTGGCAAGATTCACAACTTAAATAAAGGAATTGTAAGCTTGTATTTCATGCACGGAAACCGAACACTCCCTTGCTTTTCTTGCACATGAATCCCAGGCTTATTCATGTGATTTTCGGATATATATATATATATATATATTATAATATACGGTTAAGGTAACATATATATAATATATATATGATATATTCCTAATTATTTGCAGAACAAGGCCAACGGTTTTAAAAATTAAAAGGGAACGGAAATCAAGGATTACATGGAATTAAAGATACGGTATTATATATATATATATATATATATATTATATATATATATATATATATATTATTCTTAATTATTATATAATTAAAATAAAAGTTTATTTTAATTTTAAAATAAAAGGTTTATTTTAATATTAAAATATAAAGTTTTATTTTAATCTTAATAATTTTATAATTAAAATAAAAGTTTATTTTAATCTTAAAATAAAATGTTTATTTTAATATTAAAATAAAAGAGTTTATTTTAATTTTAAAATTAAATTTCATGCTAACTAATTAGAGTTGGAATTGGATTCCATGATAACTAATTAGAGTTGAAATTGGATTCCATGTTTCCTTAAATAAAGGAGTTTTTTAGATATAAAATAAGATTTTATATTATTCAAAATAAAAGAGTTTATTTGTGAATAGGAAAAGAGAATCCTAATTTCCTTAAATAAAGAGTTTATTTAAATATGGAATAAGATTTCATATTATTCAAAATAAAGGAGTTTATTTGTGAATAGGAAAGAATATCCGTGTTTCCTTTAATAAAAGATTTTTTTTTTACATGGAATTGGATTCCATAATTAATTAAAATAAAAGAGTTTATTTTAATTAAAGATTTTTTTTTATTACATGGAATTAGATTCCATAATTAATTAAAATAAAGGAGTTTATTTTGATTAAAGATTTTGATTAAAATAAAATAGTTTATTTTATTCAAAATTGGATAAATTAAAATAAAATAGTTTTATTTTGATTTAAATTTGGATTAAAATAAAGGAGTTTATTTTGATTCAAAAATAGATTTTATACTAACTAAATTTGCCCATTAAATGATATCAATATATATATTAAATGTTTATTATTCATAAGATGAATGTTATTTATTGATGCATATGGTGATGTGTATGATAATAAATGGGATTGATTATGGACTATTGACCAATGCGATTGGATTTTATTTTAGTTGGATGATGAATGTATGAGTTTTATTAAATGGGGTCTGCGTACCTCGTCTTCTCTAATTTTTTCTTAATGTAAATTCTAACTCCCTCCTATGTACTTTCCCTTGACTGCTGATCAAGGTTTCTATTTATTTTAAAACAGTTTTGTAATAGGAATAGTTAGAATTAATTTTGAAAAATTAGAGATCAAGGAGCAAGGAGCGCTTGAAGACCCATTTGTAATGGAGCCCGGGTTTAAATGTAATAGTTATATTTAAATATTATTTCTTGCACCCCTAGGGTTTGACCTTTTGGTTCACTTGGTGGCTCTAGTGAACCAAACTAGAATAAAAGTCCATAATCAATCCGGGTAGAATATAGTATTCTATATGTGCATGCTTATACTATATATATATTATATATTATGCAAACATGCTTCGCATGTTAATTAATATACGCGTATTTTATATATATATAATAAAATGCGCTAAAAAGATGAGACAAATTTAATAACAAATCCCTCATTTTTTATATTAAGTCCTAAGCATTCAAAGATATTTGGAATATCGAACGTCATTAAGCCTTCTAGCATGATAAAATTAATAGAGTATTAAATATTTAATATGAGTTTGTTGTGTCACCACAAGGCAAGTATTAAGTATTTAAGATGTTAATTTATCACATTTGATGCTTATAAAGAAAATTGAACAATATTATTTTGTTGTGTCACCACAAGGATGATATTTTTCTTTTTTGAATATATGGAGTGCTAGGTTGGACTTAACTTGGATAATTTTGATTCGGATGTGCCACCACTTGATCAAAATAATCTAAGAGGCAAAATACAAGGAGTTGCATAGTTGATGTAATTGACAAAAGTTGTTTACCTATTTATTTATATATAGTTTGTTGTGTCACCACAAGGCTATATACATTTGAAATGGGATCCTTATTCTCACTAGCAAATCTTTAATTAGATTTTGCCGAACTATATAAGTGAGGGTAATATAGTTTGAAGAAAATAGTGGGAGATACCAATTTAAAACAAGACCTAAATTATTTTGGTAATTAATAAAAGAATGTATGTTAAAATGTTGTTAATTACAAATTCATTTACATAATTTTACAATGTCTAAAATTACTATCAACTGCGAAGCATATTAGATGCTAAATTAATCGGAATTGAATTAAGCGGATTGGTTAAGGAATTTGAGAATAGTTCTCATAGTGAAAAAGCTATCTTATGTCATATCGCCTATCCTCGCAATGGTTGCGCACAATGCCTCGAGGAAGAGATTGCTACTTTTAGAAAGTGGCAAAATGATGCCTGATTGGCTCAATGCATCATGCTCGCATCCATGAGTAATGAGCTTGGCGTCGGCATGAAACTATGGATGCTCTTACTATATTCCCGCACATCAAGTAGTTGATGGTGAGGAAAGTAGGACCGATAGATATCGGATATCTAAGGAGCTCTTCCGATCTAGAATGGCCAATGGCACTATAAGATGCAGACAAAAAGTTTTTAATATAATCAATTTGATTGATCAATTAGGACAACTGGTTTTGTCATGGATGGAGAGTAGAGCCAAGATTTGATCTTGCACTCACTCCCAAACTCCTTTCACAATTGTTGTGAATTTTTCATATGAACAAGCTAGATATCAGCTTCTCTGATTTGCTTAACATATTGAAAAGTGTTGAGAGTCACTTTCCAACCAAGAAAGATCAAGTCTTATTGGTAGGGGCCAAAGGATCTTACGAAAAGAAGAGCGATTCAAAGAAGGTATATAGAAAGGCAAAAACAAAGGATAATAAGAACAAAAGCGTCACGGATAGCAAAGGAGTTTGCTTCCACCGCAATAAGCACGGACTTTGGAAAGAAAGCTGCGAGAAGCATCTTGCAGAGGCTAACAAAAGAAGCTTAGTGAAGTTTCGGTTCATAATCTGATTTTTGTTCATGATTAAAATAAATTTTCTTTAAGTCGAGGTTTACTTGGGTATTGGATACCGACTTTTGGTTATCATAAATATAGATTTATGAAGGACCAAAAGCAGTAGAAAGCTAAACAAATATAAGTAATCCTATATGTATGGAAATGTAGCAAAGGTTGCCACATTAGCCATAAAACTTATAGTTTAGCAATGCCTACGAAGCAAGTCTATTAAGTCGATAAGTTGTTATTGTATTCCAGTTCTCGTTGGAAACATTATTTCCATTTTATTGTTGGACAATAAAATTTTTGGTATTATAATTAAGAACAATTGTTGTTCTATTTATAATAATAATGTTTCGTATAGAACTGAAAGATTACTTAATGGATTTTGTATACTTAACTTACGTGAAAAATTATTTTGTAAATTGAACAAATTAGTATAAGAAAAGGAGATGATCATTCAAAGAGTTGAATGTGTGTATTTGCTGAAATACAAGTGTGAATTATTTGAAAGGTTCAAAGAATTCAAAAGTAAAACAAATTGACAAAGTTTTAAGATTCTTTGATTAGATCAAGGAATAAATACTTGTGCAATAAGTTTCAAGATCATCTCAAATGGTTTTTCTCATAATGGACACCTCATGATACGTAATAATTGATTGATGTATCTGAAAGGAAAAATCATACCTTGTTGAACATGGTACGGTCCATAATGATTTTACCAACATTCCAGTATCCCTCTAGGATCATGTCCTAGAAATGGCTGCATATCTACGTAAATGGTAACCTCAAAATCCGGCCCCAAGACTCCATAAAAGTTATGGACAGGGAGGATTCCTAATCTTAAGTATATTAAGATAAGGGGTTGTCCAACTTATGTGAAAAGGTTTCAAAGGATAAGCTTGGGACAAGATTTGACAAGTACAATTTGTGGGACATCCTAAAGTAAGTTTAGGGTATATGTTCTATAATCCTACTTAGCAAAAGGTGTTTGTTGCGAAACACGTTGCCTTCTAAGATAAAGGTGTTTATCATTAAAGGGGCTAGTGGAAGGATAATAGATCTTGAAGAGTTCAAGAACCACAAAACACTATAAGTCAAATAAGAGGAACCTATAGATAGACCTATTGTACCTGGCCAAATCGTAAATGCGGAATAATCAAGATACCTAGGAGGTATGGATTCATCATGGATGATGATGATGAGGTACACATCATAGAAGATGATGATCCAGAGTTACATTCGATGAGGTAAGACTTCTAGTGTGTACAAAAGGGTCAGTGGGAGCATCGTGACATTCCTAATATTATATGTTGATATACTACGGATAAGGAATGACATACTAATGCTACAATCAGTAATGATAAAGTTGTCTAAACATTCCTCCATGAATGGTTTGGGACGAGTATCTTAATTGGGGATATAAATCAATATATAGATAGATTTAAAAGGATGCTCAACTTAACCCAAGGAACGTATATTCATTTGATGCTAAAGTCGTTTAGCATGGAAAACTCCAAGAGATGTCTCATGTTGATGAGCCACGGAGTGTATCTCTCTTAATAGTCCCCATAGACTCCAAAGAAGAGAGATCGCATGAGTGACAATCATGTATGCAATGAAATATACGAGACCTGATGTTGATCGGTCATATTCTGGAGAAGATCACTGTAAGACAGTGAAAAACATCTTAAAGTTCTTAACCAGCACTAAGGATGTGAGTATACATGGTGGGTCCGAATTAAAACTAGAGGGCTTTTGAGGACTCAAGTTTTTTCGTATGCACCAAGACGACCGAAAATCCACTTTAAGGTAAAGTGTTACCTTGAACAGTGGTGTAGTGAATTGGAAAGGTTCCAAACAGCAAAGAGTTGCTGGTTTAGTGATAAAGACAAAGTATATAGCTATAAATGAAGCTGCAAGTTGATTGTTTAGATTAAAAGTTCATTACAGAACTAGGAATAGTTCCTAAGTCTCATCTTGGATCTAAACATGTGTTGTGGCACTTTCATTTGATTATTAGAATCATTGAAAGATGGGAAATCACTATAGAGATAGTGGAATCTCATGAACAACATTACATATCCATTAACTAAAGCTTATCCAACAGCAGGATAATCGTCACTTAGAGAAGAAGAGTATAAGATACCATGACGATTGGCTTTAGTGCAAGTGGGAGATTGAAAGTAGTATGCACACAAGCCAATCATGTTTGATGATAAAGCATATACTTTGTAACAATCTTATTCATTTATTAATAAAAAGTATTAATTTATTAAAGGCTTTTAATTATCTACATGATCTTTGTTTTATAATATGTGATAAACCCATAGTTTTAAGCAATGCTTTTAGAATAATGATGATGATCATTCTAATGAGATCTAAATTCTTAGAAAGCTTAAAACTAAAATAGTTCCCAATCATTGGATTACTAAATTGGGGATTAGTGAATCCGGATAGATTGGTACATACGTTGCTTGCTCATTGGATGAGGATGATTGATCTCATGATCATTTGTGTGGAGACACTAAAGCGAGTATGTAGGTGCTTATTAGAGAATAAGTTTCCTTTGAGCGTGGCTCGCTAAGGAATACCTAATGGAGTTTTATTTACTGTCAATAGGAATTCTGTAGTGATAGTAGTACAAGTAATCCTTGGACTTGAGATCATCATAGTATCTTGTGTATGATGAGTTATACTTTGACTTATTCCTTAAGACCCTTAGGGTATATCAAAGGGTATGCTTGGGTATAATAAGTTGTACATGGAGATAATGAATGATCAATAAAGAATCTACCACTTCTAATAAAAGAAGAGAAATGTCCTATGTGATTCGATAAATGACAAACCAGTAGTCCTTGGCCAAGGCAGAATGAAATTAGAAAGGAGTTTCTAATTTGCATTATTTGGAGTTGTGCATTTAAGAGTCGAAATACATATAATTAAATAAAATAAGACTTGACAGTAATTCCATGTCTTATATTTAATTGGGACATTGTATGGTGGAAGGATTGAATTGTACGGTAACTATTTACTCAAAGGTTCTTTAATGATTAATGTTGAAATCTATATTATCTGGAAAGTCGTTGATCGTTAGGGAGGCTTATCCCTATTATAGAATAAATATTATTTATTTAAATAAATTAATTATTTAATTTATTTATTTAAATAAGATTAGAATTGTTCTAATTGATTTATTCACAACTAGGTTTAATATGGAGAACCTAAAGGGTCACACCATAATAGGAAGAATAATTATTTAAGAAGTTAATGGCATAATCGTAATAATATGTTATGTATATTTAATTTAATCTATGGTGATAGAATAAATTAAATAGCTTAATATTTATTATTTAATATTTTAGAAATATTAAATATAAATTAATAAGAGGAGTCTTATTAATATTATTACAATTATTATTATTTTAATTTCTAAAAGAGTTTAGGAATTAATTTAATATAAGTACTCTCATTTATTCCTAATTGGATTAGGAAGGAAAATTAGTTAAAGGAGTTTAATTAATTATCCCTAATAAGATTAGGGAGCTTAATTAATTAAAAGAATTAATTAATTAAAACCCAATTCCTTAATTGTTAAGGTGGGTTGCCCACATCTATAAATAAGAGGAGTCTTATTATGGGTGGGTGGGGTGATGGGTTGTTGACTTTTCTTTAGAAAACTAGGGTTTAACTACGTAATAATTTTCAAGTTGGTGGGAGTACACATTTTCTATAGAGATAGAAAAACTGAGGGTTTAGAACCAACTCGATCCCCTTCTTCTTGAATTTTCTTCTTCCTTGGTGGATCACCTCTAGAGGCCAAACATTTGGGTGGCTAACGTTGATCAAAGAGAAGGAACCAAAGCTCAACTAGCCTAGTAAAGTGGATTCAAGATTGATCCTTAGCGAAAGGATTTGGAGGTGAACTTAGATCAACAATTGAGGAAACTCGATCTTCAAGGGTATGATTTATTCTTTATCTTTTTCAATATATATCTTAATTAATAATTGTGCAAAGATATTCAAAGGGTGATCCTGTTCATCTTTGCACTCTGTGCCAAAGATATTATGGTTTGTAAATTTTTTAAACTCGATTTTATCATTAATCTTTGCGCTGAGCCAAAGATATTCAATTTTTATTTGCGGAGGATTTGATTTTGCGAATCCATTGAAACAAATGAATGAATATTACAAACCTAACATGTTACCTCATAAATAATCATAGTGGAGTAAAATTCAAGAATGATCAAAACATGGATACAATCAAAACAAGTATCCATAATAGATATTTTGGACATAAAGAAGAAAATTTTATTTTTCTATGAATAGTCAGAGTGATTCGTGAATAGTCTTAGTACACGTGAATAGTAACCCCGACACTAAAAGATAAAAATTTCACAAAAAAAAATCATTATGCTTCGTGAATAGTACTCGTGAATAATAACTCATGAATAGTAACCCATGAATAGTAACTCGTGAATAGTAACTCATGAATAGTAACCCCAACTTGAAAAAGTTCCAAATTTGATAAAAAGTTCCAACTAATATTTTGGCATAATGATATTGAAGAAATAATATCACTTACGAAGAAAATAACATCCCTTTCCTCCAAAAAGATAGTACTTCTGACTGGAATACTGGATATAGTGCTGAAAGAACTTGCACCGTATAGCAATACTCAAAGTACTAAAATACTCACAAAATACGCTTGATATTATAGAGAGAGAAAGAGAGAGAAGATTTCAGTTTCTGGTGTGTTTTTCAATTCTAACCTAAGCACCCTATTTATAGGAAAATGCTTAGAACACCAGAGCAGAAAATTTAATATAATATTAATATATATATCAAAATTTCCTACGCATACAAATCTGGTCCAAACTTCAGCCACACATGTGCCAAAAACAATAAAAATGTATTTCTTAATAAAAATAATTAAAACTTCCAAAAATTAATTATTTCAGAACTTCGGAACTTAAATAATTCATAATAAATAGCCCTTTTATCAGAAAATTCGAATCTCGCGAATTTTTTTAGGAAATTCAATTCTCTACAACTTTGTAAGTTTATGTTTTTCCAAATTCCAAACAGAAATTGACCGAAATCCACAAACGGGTGATTTTACAGGCTATAATCAATTTCAGTCAAAAAATGGGGTCCACTGACACAAAATATGTGTTAATCATTTAATGCAACAAAAATACTCTTCCTCCTCATATACTCATATATCCCACATTCCTTGTAAAAATATCACCATTATTCTATTATAATAATATAACAAAATATTATTTTATCAGAAAATATAAAATATCAATTTTTAACAATTGTCACTTTAAAAATTTTCTCCATCTATATCCACATAAAATTAATATTTTCCTCATCATATAAATCAATAATTAATTATTCACAAATAATACTACTGTAATCACAAAGATCTTGCAACCGGGTTGTTCTAGAAAGAGGGGCTTTCAATAAGGATTTCTCTCACTCTTGGCGCCGCAATTACGTGACCAAATCTCTCCTTAAGCAGAACTTTCTAGACATTGCCAATAATGTTTTCTAATAATATTATTCAGATAATATGAATTATTGCTTCGATAATGGAAAATATTTGTGTAGTGACAATTATTGAAACAACAAGAATATAAAATATCAACACAACAATTATTGAATCAATAAAATAAAATCTTTGAACAATAATTCATCGTAATAATTATTGAGTAGTGCCTTCTTACGTAAGAATCAATAATTGGTGCAATCTGGTAATATTCTTGTGCAACAACGCGTAGACATCGTGTTTTAACCACTGTGTATTCTAACAAGATAATCGGTAAGAACTACGCCGTTATTTATAAACAACTCATACTTGTCGTTTTCATCATCCAATTGCTTTTTGTTATGGGGCCCACACAAGGCTGCGCCATCGTACGAATATTCCCTGACAACAAGAATATTCCACGACCAAACGAATATTCTCTGACAACAATGAGTATTTTATAACCACTTGTTTATTTAAAAATATTTGCGCATTTTACCCATAACTAACCACATTAATCAATTCAACCCTTACTATTTCAAAATAATAAATAGAGGAAATTAAATCTTCATTTATAAAAAGTTGGGGCCTTACAGCCTCCCCTCCTTATGAAATTTCATCCTCGAAATTGACATGCGTAGGACATGCTCCTTCCCATCCAAGATCTTGACTGGTACCTCCTCGTACGTTAAATCTTACGCTATCTAAATGGGTTCTAACTCAATAATGTGGTTTAGGTCGTCCACATATTTACGTAACATCGATACGCGAAAAATGTTATGAACATGCGTCATACTTGGCAGTAAAATGAGTCTATAGGCCACAGTTCCTATTCAATCGAGGATTTCAAATGGACTAATAAATTGAAGGTTTGAGCTTTCCTCACATCGCCGATTCTCGCTTTTGGAATAACGACTTCTTGCATTTTCTTCTTTATATTCATCAACTCTAGGTCTGTAGCTTGAGCATCTTTAAATTTATCGATTAAAGTCGATTCTAATCATATTTTTACTATCTTCACGTAGGTTCGTATATTCACACTTGTAAACGCATACGATCTTCTGCTCAATGCGTCAGCTACCATGTTCACTTTTCCAAGATGGTATGGTCAGAACATGTGCCGAAATGAGTCTCCTCTTGAGTTCTTCGAAGCTCTTCCCACATTCCTTGCTCCATTCGAATTTTGTATCTCTACGAGTCAGCTGCGTTAATGGAATAGCGATTCGAGAATATCCTTCAACGAATCTCCGATAATAACCAACTAAGCCTAGAAAGCTACGTATTTCAATTACTAACTTAGGTTGCTCTCAACTGTGACTCATATCCCAACCATGGAAACACGACTCTCAACGTGAAGAAAAGTGTGTGCAAAGATGAAGAGAAAGGCATTAAAGTATGTGAGAAGGCTTACAGTGGGCTGCCAAAGAAGACTTTCATATATTTAAAGGGATGAACACTCGGCTCCCGCCGGTATAAAAGTAGCTATATATGAGCTCACAAGTGTTTAAAATGAGAAAGCACTCAGTGTAGGGTGAGCACAGAGCAAATTTGACAGGGCTTTCTCGCCTTTTTCTCTTAAAAAATGGCCACCTCCAAGCCCTCTATTTATAGAGGGGGAGCCACAGGTGTACCTGCGGTTGGCCGCGGTTGTACCTACGGCTGGCCGGGTTGCCCCGTGCTTCGCGGGTCCTACCGTCTCGAAGTACGTGTATGCATGCACTGTAATGTCTGCTCAAACTTTCAGAATTGCAATCCGGGCATCCAACTGAGGTATTTAAGACCTATTTTGGACCGCCGTTGTCGAAAGTTATGCAATGACATGGGATTAGAGGTTTTACAAAGTCATGAAGATGGGACCATGCCCTCTTGTCTTCAAGCTTCGAATTATATCGGTTATCTTGTGTAATAGTCACTCGATATTGGACATCCTGGGTTCTTGTGGGACATTGTTGTGTAGAAATGTATGTATTGAAATGTTGAGGCTGCGCGATGTGGCGTCAAGGTGGCAAGATGACGACTTTGCCCCTCATCGGGGTTATTGCCGGTTTGGGCTGATAAAGCATACGTTGCTTAGGGTTATCTCTGAGATTGGACTGCTACAAGTGTTGAAGGTCCTCAATATCATCTCTGAGGTGTGTCTGTCTTCCCGGTGTTATCTCCGGGTCTTGTACTAAGTGCCTCGGTGTGAGGGCCGAGGTTGAAGCTGATTGCATTTGAAACAAGCATTTTCGGGGTTATCTTCGGAACTACATTCCTTGGGGTTATCTCCAAGGTTGGTAACTGCTACTCCCAATGTTGGGACTGAGACTGAATATCTCGCGGTTATCTTTGAGATGGTTCGATCTTCTCCAGTGTAATTTCCGGTATTGGAACTGCATGCCTCGGGGTTATCTCCGAGGTTGGACCTGATAATCCCGGTGTGTGTTCCGGGGTTGAGGTTGAACTTCCGGTAGTATCCGGACTGGATGTGAGCTGTCTTCTAGGGTATCTCTGAAAGATGAATTTGCCCTCCTGCAATGTTAGTGACAGGTGTGTAGAAAATTTCGAGTGTCTACAATTGCTGCATAGTATCTCATATTATTGATTCAATTATTGTCATAATATCATCTGCACAATATTTTATATTATTAAATCAATAATTGAGATGACATCGTTATTCATATTATTATTTGCATTATTGACAATGTCTAGAAAGTTCTATCGAGGAAAGGGGTTTGGTCACCTAATTGCGCGCCAATAAAAAGAAGTCCTTATCGGAAAGCCCCCTCTTTCCTGGGAATGCTTTGGTTGTTAATATTGTGAGTTATAATATTAATAATGAATAAAGATCGTGTTAATTAAAGATAAGAATAATAATTGATGAGTGAAAGATGTTTGTTCAATTATCTAGTTAAATTGGTGTTTGTTCATTCTTCCGTATGTTAGGATTTTATTGGTCAACTTTTCAAATAATGCAGCTACTGTACACTACCTTATGAATGAGGGCGCCCCTCATTGGTCCTTATCTCCCAAACTCAATTACCTTCAAAAGAGGGCGCCCTCTCATTAGTCTACATCTCCCACTTTGCTAGTTACATTCATGGGAGGGCACTCTCTCGTTGGTTGACTCAAAAATATGCTGATAAATTGCGCACGTGAATTCTTTTTCTTGTGCAGTCCGTGATTATTTTCTTAAATAGCATCCTGCCATTCTCCTATAAATAGGATGCTTAGTTTAGAAATGAAATTCACACCAGAATTAATGAATTATTCTTCTATAATATTGAGCATATTTCTTAAGAGTTTAAGGAAGCTTTTAGCGTAGAAAACAGTATAAGTTTTCTTCAAAAATATCCCTGCTATACCAGTCAGAAGTACTCTCCTTTTAAGGCAAGGTATATTTTTTTGTTCAATATTCGGAATAAATAATTTTTCTTTTCATACTATGTAGTATATAAGTAATATTATTTCGCTTCAGATTCTGAATTCTACACTCATTTTGTTAAGTATTGTTTCTATACTCCTTAAAATTTGCGCTTCATCTAGTATATTTTCACAAGAATATTTTTCTGAACATTCTTGTTAAATTTTGATGTTTTCAGGTCAGGGTACTATTCACGGGATACTATTCACAAAGTACTATTCACGGGGTACTATTCACTCAGGTACTATTCACCTGGTACAAAAATTGATTTCTTTTCTGTCCAAATTATTTTTGATATTATTCTTGAATTTTTCTCCACAAAGCAGTTATCATGTTGACAATTTGGACATTTTTAAGCTCTAGATAAATTAAAAAATCGTTAATATTTATCCTGATTTCATTTGATTGATGCTTATATCATTATCATCATCCTCATGCTTATATTGTGATGAAAGTCATCTTTGGCCCGTAGTGCATAGATGGACTATCGATTGGTATGATTATGACTATGTATCGGTATAATCATGGCTGTAATGTTACAACTGATGTGGTAAAAGTCCTCATTGGCCCGTAGTGCATTGATGGACAGTTGTTGGCATGATCATGACCACTGGTGATACTAATGAATATCCTTGGTTCGTAGTGCATGGATAATTCGTGGATGTGATACTAATGAATATCCTTGGCCAGTAGTGCATGGATAATTCAGTGATGTGGATTATTTATTGAGTTGTGTTACAGCAATAAAATATCGATGATGAACTTTTAAATCATAGAAGATAGTAGATATCATGCTCTACTTGACTCTTCTAATGGATTGCTTCTGTAGTTAGACTTGTTGTCTATTATATTCTATCAGTTTTACACTGTTGAAGGCTAACGATAATTTATTCTGCATTATTTCAGTCATAATATTTTTCTTTGGGCTAGTTGAGCTCACCCTTTTGCTTTCATTGTTCACTTTAGGAAATGAGAATGTAGCCGGGACTAGTCGGGGAATGGAGTGACGGTCCGAGATGGTGGCTGTAGTAATCCTCACTATTCTATAAAATAGTGTGATAATAATTGTAATGAGGACTCTATTTGAGTTTAGATATTGTCTATGAGACAATATTCATGTTAAAACTCTCAGCTAAGTTTTAATCGTATTGTATAAATGAAGTTGTATTTAAATTCTGTACCATGTATTTGGCGACTAAGAATGGGTTGTGTATACCTATTTTGGGGGCGTCACATCAAGAATATCGAATTAAGATGTAAAAATTTATAATATAACTCTGATGCATCGAATCATAGAATAAATTTGATTCAAAGATATGTAAATAATGAAGGTTGTGATTTAGGGAAATGAATAAAGAATTCAGAAAATTTTAATTATTTTGCATCTTATTAAGTATAACATCGAATATGATGTAAAGACAGGAAGGGTTAATGACAAGATTAAGAATTGACTTTTTAAGGTTTTGGGATCGATTCATAGATCCTAGAAATGAGAAGGAATTAATATATTAATTGGCATTAAAGCTAAGTTGTATTCATTAATTTATGAATGTAAGTTATAAATAATTAGATGAAGATAGTACCGTAGTTCACTAGGTCTGAGGTAACAGATACCCGGATTTGGGGGCGTTACAAAGGTTCGGTCAAAGAAGGCCAAAATGGATGAGATGAATACGCTTTCCACACATCGGTTGATAGAGCTCAGGATCGAGTCTTCTATTATCAAGTACAATTTGAGGATTACCCGTGGTATATGATGGATCCCAGGACGATGATTCGTATCATGGAGCAAGAGCACAATGAAGTTGTGCGACGTGGAATGTCTTTGTAGATCGTGATAAGAAGAAATAATATGATATATAAATAATGATGAAAGTTAATAAGATGTAAATCCTAACTTTTGAAATAAATAATGGGGTATGATGATGATTTAATCCTGGAATTTTACTATTACAAGATAGATGATGTAAATAGCGGTTATGCTATCTTTGTTATATTTATAAGTAGTGAATGAATATAGCATCGTTTATTATATATGTTATGTTCTATCTAAAAGTGTTTAAGATAAGCCTTAAATGTTTCTGAAAGTAGTATGCACACAAGCCAATCATGTTTGATGATAAAGCATATACTTTATAACAATCTTATTCATTTATTAATAAAAGAATTGTTTATTTAAAGACATTTAATTTATCTACATGGTGTTGTTTTTATTATATATGATAAACCCATAGTTTTAAGCAATGTTTTTACAATCATGATGATGATCATGCTAATGAGATCTAAATTCTTTGATAGCTTAAAACTAAAATAGTTCCTAATTGTTGGATTACTAAAAATGGGATTAGTGAATCCAGATAGATTGGTACATACGTTACTTTCTCATTGGATAAGGATGATTGATCTCATAATCATTTGTGTGGAGACACTAAAGCAAGTATGTAGGTGCTTATTGGAGAATAAGTACACTAAACGTGACTCGCTAAGAAATATCTAATAGAGTTTACTTGCCTATCAATAGGAGTTCCTGTAGTGATAGTAGTACAAGTAATCCTTAGACTTGAGATCATCATAGTATCTTGTGTATGATGAGTTATACTTTGACATATCCCTTAAGACCCTAAGGGTATATCAAAGAGTATGATTGGGTATAATAATTTATATATGCAGATAATAAATGATCAATAAAGGATCTACCACTTATAGTAAAAGAAGAGAATGTCATATGTGATTCGATAAATGACAACTCAGTAGTCCTTGGCCAAGGCAGAATGAAATTAGGAAGTACTTTCTAATTTGCATTATCTAGAGTTGTGCATTTAAGGATCAAAATACATATAATTAAATAAAAGAAAACTTAAAAGTAATTTCATGTCTTATATTTAATTGGACATTATATAGTGGAAGGAATGAATTGTATGGTAACTATTTACTCAAATGTTCTTTTATGATTAATGTTGAAATCTATATTATCTAGAAAGTCTTTGATTGTTAAGGAGACTTACCCTTATTATAGAATAAATGTTATTTATTTAAATGAATTATATAGTTTAATTTATTTATTTAAATAAGATTATAATTGTTCTAATTTATTTATTCACAACCTAGGTTTAATATGGAGAACCTAAATGGTCACACACCATAAAAGGAAAATATTTATTTAAGAAGCAAATCACATAATCGTAATAATAAGTTAAGTATATTAAATTTAATCTATGGTGATAGAATAAATTAAATATCTTAATATTTTAGAAATATTAAATATAAATTAATAAGGGAGTCTTATTATTATTTTTATTAGTATTATTATTAGTTTAATTCCTAATGGGGTTGTGAATTAATTAATAAATGTACTCTCATATATTACTAATAGAATTAGGAGACTAATTAATTAAAAGAGTTTAATTAATTATTCCTAATCAGATTAGGAAGCCTAATTGATTAAAGGAGTTTAATTAATTAAAAAAAACCTAATCTTAAATTATTTAGGAAGGTTGCCTACATCTATAAATAAGAAGGTTTTATTATGGATTGAGACACACTAACAATTCTAAGAGTTGGGAGAGTACACATTTTTTATAGAGATAGAAAAAACTAGGGTTTTGCCAAATAACTTTCTTCTTGAATAATTGTTCTTCCTTGGTGGATCACCTATAGAAGCCAAATGCTTGGGTGACTGACGTTGATCAAAGGAAGGAATCTAACCTGGCGAATTCGAGGAGAGCACGAAGGAATAGGAGTTGAACTCATACATAAGGAAGCTCGATTCTACAAGGGTATAAATCTGATTCTCCTTATTTTTTTAGATTAATAATTAAGCACAAAGCATGAACATGGTGATGGTTTGTATAAAAAATTTTAAAACACGTTTTATCTCACTTCCACTTTGTTTATATGATTTGATTATGTAATCGCGCTATATACAAATCTAACAATGATATCAGAGTTCTTTTGGGCTAATTATCGATTTTTGATTTCATGTATTAATTGATATGCGATACGATCGGATTTAGTGGGTTGCATAATTATTTTTTTTATTTTGCGTCACATGGCGTATGCCGCCTCCGATTCATTCTCGGCGCGACCGCCAAAATTTTTTTTTAGACTTGCGAAAGACGGCAAGCCATGGTCCGGCTTTATTCTCAGGTGCGACCTTGCTACACCCCATGAACATAATGTTTTTTGGTTTTTCAATTAACATAAATGGTTTATTTAATTGATAAAAGTTGAAAATAAAGATGTTTATTTTATTTGAAATATGATTTCAGATTGCTATATATTAAAAGAGTTTAATTTGGATTTGGTTTTTGATTAAAATAAAAGAGTTTATTTTTTTTCAAAACTAAAGTTTAGCAAACTTTTTTCCATTAAATGATATCGATGCATATATGGAATGAATTTATTATTCATGAGATACATGTTTATTTATTGATGCATATGTTGATATGTATGATAATAAATGTGATGGATTATGGACTATTGACCAATGTGATTAAATTTTATTTTAGTTAGATTTATGGATGTATAAGTTTAATTAAATGGGGTCTGCGTACGCCGTCTTCTCTAGTTTTTCTTGATGTAAATTCTATCTCCCTTCTATGTACTTCCCCTTGACTGTTGATCAAGGTTTCTATTTAATGTGAATAGTTTACGTAATAGAATTAGTTAGAATTTCTTGAAGAACCAGAGATCAAGGAGCAAGGATCGCATGAAGACCCGTTTGTAATGGAGCCCGAGTTTAAATGTAATAATTATATTTAAATTTAATTCTTGCACCCTAGGGTTTGACCTTTTTGGTTCACTTGGTGGCTCTAGCTAACAAAACTAAAATAAAAGTCTATAATCAATCCTGGTAGAATATAATATTCTATATGTGCATGCTTATACTATATATATATATATATATGTATATATATATATTATGCAACATACTTTGCATGTAAATTAATATGACGCGTATTTTATATATATATATATGTCCATGCGCGCTAAACAAGATGAAACAAATAATAACAAACCCCTAAAATAAATTATATTAAGTTGTAACGTTCAAAGATATTTGGAATATCGAATGTCACCTTCTAGCATAGTAAAGCGATAGAGTATTGAATATTTAATATGAGTTTGTTGTGCACACATAAGGCAAGTATTAAATATTTGATATGTTGTTCTATTAAATATGATGTTTTTAAAAATTGAACATTACAGTTTTGTTCTGCACACATAAGGGCTGTAGTTTTCTCTTCACTTATATAGAAATGCTCGGTATAACTTAACTTAGATTATTTTATTTTGGATGTGCACACACTTGACCATTGTGATCTAAGAGGAAAAATAAAAGGAGTTACATGTTGATGTAATTGACAAAAGTTGTCTACCTATTTATTTATATATAGTTTGTTGTGCACACACAAGGCTATATATACATTTAAAATGGGATCCTTATTCTCACTAACATATCCTTAATTAGATATTACCGAACTATATAAATGAGGGTAATATAGTTTTAAGAAAATAGTGGGAGATACCGATTTAAAATAAAACCTAATTTATTTTGGTAATTAATTAAATGAATGTATGCTAAAATATTATCTTTTTCACATGCATAATTTGAAAAGGTCAAACTCACTAATTTCACTGCGTAGCATACTTGATGCTAACAAACTGACCGGACCGAATTATACGATTTGGTTAAGGAATCTGAGAATTGTTCTCACTGCTGAAAAGATTTCTTATGTTCTAAATTTATTTGTCCCTGTAAATGTTGCAGATACAATATCTAAGGAAGATAGTGATACTTTTAGAAAGTGGCAAGACGATGTAATTGTAGCTCAATGCATCTTGCTCGCATCTATGAGTAAAGAGTTTCAGCGTCAGCATGAAACTACGGATACTTTTACTATACTACTGCACCTTAAAGATTTGTATGGTGAGCAGAGTAGGACTGCAACATATGAAACATCTAAGGAGCTCTTCCGATCTTGGATGACCAAGGGCACTGCTGTTGAGACTCAAGTCCTAAAGATAATCAATTTGATTGAACGTCTTAGATAACTAAGGTTTGTTATGGATGAGGAGTGAAGCAAAGATTTGATCTTGCAGTCAGTCTTTGACACCTTCTCATAATTTGTTGTGAATTTTCACATGAATAAGTTGGACGTCAGCTTACCTGAGTTACTTAACATATTGAAAACTGCTGAAGGTCACTTCCTATCCAAGAAGGACCACGTCTTAATGGTGGATGATTCTTCCAAGAAAAGGAAGAGGCCTAAGGTATCTACTAAAAAGAAGAAAACCAAGAAGGCTAAGGGCAGGTTGAAAGTGAAGGATCAAAAGAAACCTGATCCAGCTAGCAAAGGAATATGCTTCTATTGAAACAAGTTGGGTCACTGGAATAGGAATTACGATAAAGTTCCTTACGGAACAAAAGCAGAAGAAGCTTGGAGAAGCTTTGACTTATGGTAAAGATTTGTTCATGATTCAAATTAATTTTTCTGAAAGTTAAACTTCTACTTGGGTATTGGATACTGGCTATGGTTCTCACATATGTAACACTATGCAGGGACTGGTCAGAAGTAGAAAGCTAAACAAGGATGAGGTCATCCTACGAGTGAGAAATGGAGCAAAGGTTGTTGCATTTGTTGTATGGACTTATTGTTTAGCACTGCCTATAGGCAAGTCCATTAGTCAAAATAATTGTTATTTCATTCCATCACTTATTAGAAACATTATTTCCATTTTTGTATTGGATATGGATGGTTTTGATATTATAATAAAGAACAATAGTTGTTCTATTTATAATAAATATGTTTTATATGGTGTTAGTAAATTGCTGAATGGACTTTACATACTTGAATTGCATGAAAATATACTTCAAATTAAATAAACTAATAAAAGGAAAAGAGAAGATGTTAATTATACCTTTATGTGACACTGTAGACTCAGTCATATCAATGTAACAAGATTATCCAAGTTGCATAAGGATGGGCTCTTAGAGCTATATGATTATGAATCATATCCAACTTGTGAATCTTGTCTCATGGGTAAAATGATTAAATCTTCTTTTAGTGAAAAAAGAGAAAGAGTTATAGAGTTTTTTAGCGTTGGTACACGTAGACGTATGTGGACATAAGACAACGAATGCATGAGGAGGGTATTCTTATTTTATTACTTTCACTAATGATGATCATTCAAGATTTGAATATATGTATTTAATGAAATACAAATCTGAATAGTTTGAAAAGTTCAAAGAATTCAAAAGTGAAGTAGAGAAAAAAACTGACAAAAGTATTAAGATTCTTCGATTGGATCGAGGTGGTGAATACTTAAGCAGTGAGTTTCTCAACTATCTCAAAGATAATAGTATAATCTCATAATGGACTCAACCCGGAACACCACAGTTGAATTGTGATGCCCCCAAATCCGTGTAACATCGATTACAGGACATGGTGCTCACAATACACATAAATAACCATCTAACTACATAAACTCTGGAAATAATAATAATAATAATAATAATAATAATAATAATAATAATAATAATAATAATAATAATAATAATCATAATAATAATAATATCTATTATATATCTATTCAAATAAAATCCCAAGTCTTTACAACCTGAAATAAACTGAAACTTTAACTTAGCGTTTATCGCTACATTACATCATATGCGGAAGTATAACTTATTACATAAATAACTCTCATCATTTCATCTTAGACTTTCCCTTGTCCTTGCCCGAGCCCTCAGCGTTATCAGCTTTAACTGAAAGGTTTAAGCAAGAATGAGCACAAATTGCCCAGCAAGTATATAAAGTAGTTTGAGAACATACATCAAAAGTAAAAGCATTTGTATGAATATTTCTCAACAGTTGAAATAATTATCAAGAGATAAACAGGAATATGAAGATAAGAGTTCTAGAATTTTTAATAGCATACTAAAGGGTGTTAGATACCCTGAACATTATTTTGTTTCATCAAAAACCATCAGACGATTTAACAATCAAATAGATTATAAACCGTCCTTGCAAGTACTCCAGGTGATCAGCCTATCGTACCCTACATTGTGCATAAGTATAAAGTTTAACTACATAAGCATAAATGAGACTATATGCTCGACATCTGTTTGCTCGATTATTCGGGTTGTTCATCTTAGTATTCATGCGGGACCTCACCAAAGCAATTTGGATTGGTAAACATTAAATAGCTTCAAAGGATTTGAATTGTTCAAATGTTATATCATTTATAATCAATAATATCTAGCCAAAACAAAAAGCCAGAAAACATCCTTGAAAACAGTTCGTTAAAGAAGTAGAACTTTAAAGTATAGCAGTTGTAATAATAACAAAGTAATCATTAATAACGCTTGCAAAGAAATTGCTGTTATATAACTTTACGACAAAGAAAATTGTACGAAAAAGTAAATAGCACAAGTCTGATACTTACTCTTTCCGCAACAACAATGAGTAAAGATTGAATAATTGCTCAATAAAAGCTTAGGGTAAGGAAACTTGCCTGATACATCTTCTACAATTAACGTTATCTACTATCCCTTCACGTAACCTATTCACATATGTCATGTTAAGAAATTAGGTTCTCGAACATCACTTCGAAGTGTAATGGTTCCCTTTTATTTTAATAAGATGATTAAACTCGCATGTATTCAAATACAATTCAATTACATAACATGTTGCTTCGTATAGGCCACGTGGTCCAATAAAAGAATTTGGGAAACATAAATTTCTAACATTTTTCAGACCCAAACCTCCATCAAAAATCTACATAAAACATGCTTATGGGTCTCAAGTCGAAAAACCTTAATTTCCATATTTTTGACATCACATATTTAATTAAACTCATTTATCCATATAACATCATTTATATGAAAAATACCAAATCAGTAACAAAAATATTTCTTTTCTGGGATTTTGCAGAATATAGTCCCACATTGAACATATATTTTTCCAGAAATTTTAAAATCCATCTACTATTTTTAAATAATCCATAATAGCCAAAAATTCTCAGATTTTTCATAAATCGAGATTAGCTCCAAAAATTCTAAAATTTTCAGGGTTAGCTCCTGTTATATACATGTACTTCCAGTAAACATTTCGTAATATTTGGACTTATACACAGAGAGTTATTCGTGTATCTTTTCAAATAGTGTCATTAGGCGTAAAATCAATAAATCTCAAACCGTATGGTCAAATATTCTCAAATTTTTACAGGACCTTCATATCTTCTTATATTAACACTCTAAATGTTTCTAGAATTTTTAAAGTATAAAAAGTGGACGAAAATGCCCCTGAGACAGACTAATCAAAAACAGTTCCAAGAATATGGGACATCAAATTCCAACCAAACAATAGAACATCTGACCATGAAACTTGGACACAATATACTTCATATATCATAGTATTTTAAAACAATTATTACCTACCATAATCGGGTCACAGAAACCATGATTCTAAGGCTCCGAAAAACCCGAAAAGTCACAGATTACTAGTTAAACCCAATTTGACAAAAATCCGTGATTTTGCTTCTAGCATGTAGTTAAATTGTTCCTAATGTCCAGATCATCTATACTCATATAAATACACATTTTACAATAATTGAACTCACTAAATTTCAATGATATGATTAGCATCATTGTGTCATATTATCAAATATTTGGCATGCATAACATAATTCCTTGAATCTCTACGATATTAAGGCATGATTAAACCAGAACTTTTGTTCATACATCCACATAACATCAACTAACAGTAGCATGGCATTACAAAGTCTAAAACAAATTGTTTGGAAAAAGTCACATAAGCATATTCTCTCATTTTTACTAAAAAAACATGCAAAAGAGAGTTCATGGCTTAACTCTTTGATGAATTCTACTTGCTCGAACTCCTCCAATGATTCTCCTTGCTTGATTAGTCACTGAGAACTCCAAAATTTGCCACTCTCTCAAGCTCCTTCCTCTCTCACTCTCAAATTCACTCACGGTAGGATTTTTTTACAAAGAGGAAGAAGAGACTTGGATTGGGAGTATATATAAAATATGTTATCAATTGATTTTCTAATCCTTCCATCTCCAACATAAGTTATATGTATTAATTATATTGTATAAATTCAATTTAGTATGGGGTGGGGGTTAGAGAAAGGAAAAGTCTTGGATTTATAAGGAGTTTATAACTCCCTCCCCCCTTATTACCTTGTAATATAAATACTCCCTCTCTTGTCCCAATTTGGTTGACACATGGGCCCCACGGCCGCTGCACTTTTCTATTAAAATATTACTATAACCAATTTAATCTCTTAATACACTATTTTGACAATTTTGCCCTCCGTAGCCAAACGTTTCGATACTAATATTGATTCTTAATAAATTGACGTTCCGAACATCATGGGACTATCTGTTTCGTCAAATTAGCCTCCAAAATTCGTGGTTGACTTTTTACTTGAAAAAGAACCAGTTGACTTTGACCAAAAAGACTAACTTGACTAATTTCGACGTTCCAGACTCAAATACGCAGTCCATGTCTCTAAATTCCACTCTGAAATCAATATCATGTTTTAATCCCCTCCCACGCAATTAATCAATTTAATTATATAACTAACTCAAATAGTTAAATTAATCTAAACCAACTATTTACGCATACCTCATCACATAAACTTGTAATTAAACATGTACGAATAACACATATACATCTAATAATAGAAATCACACAAGAGTTTCACATAAATTCATTTATTGATAATTATTAAATTACATAATAATCTCGGATATTACATTCACCCTCCTTTAAAAGGATTTCGTCCCCAGAATCATTACAAGTTAAACAAAAAGACTAGGGTAATTTTTCATCATTTTCTCCTTGAGTTCCCACATAGCCTCCTCGGCTTTGTGTTTCCTCAATACTACCTTAACAGAAGGTATTATCCTATTTCGTAACACTTGTTCTTTTCTATCAATTACCTATACAGGAACCTCTTCATAGGTTAAGTCCTTTTCAAACTGGGTGGGTTCATACTCAATGACATGCTTGTTGTCTTGCTTATAGGGTCGTAGAACCGATACGTGGAACACATTGTTTACATGCTCTAACTCCGGAGGTAAAGCTATTTCATAAGCTACCTCACCAACTCGTCTTAACACTTCAAAGGGACTTATGAATATGGGACTAAGTTTTCCCTTCGTCCCAGATCTCATTTTCCCTTTCCAAGGTGAAACCTTTAGAAACACATAAGTGCCAACATCAAAGTCTCGTTATTATCGATGTTGATCAGCATATTTCTTCTATCGATCCTGAGCCGTCACTAATCTTGCACGTATCGTTTTGATCACATCCGCAGTTTGCTGCACCAATTCTGTCCCTAGAAATTGACATTTTCTTACTTCATCCCAGCACAATGGCGTTCTGTATTTCCTTCCATATAAAGCTTCATAAGGTGGCATACCGATGTTCGCGTGATAACTATTGTTGTACGTAAATTCCACCAACGGTAGGTGGTCATCCCAACTTCCTTTGAATTCCATAACACATGCTCTCAAAAACTTCTTACTTCTATCGGTGTCTTCGGTTGTTCCCAATTAAGTACTTTCTTCACTTTCGTTGGATCCACAGAGATTTCGTCTTTGTCAATCACGTGACCTAGAAATTGAACTCTTTCCAACTAGAATTCGCACTTCGAAAATTTTGCGTATAGCTTATCCCTCCTCAACGCCTCCAATACCATTCTTAAATATTTAGCAGGATCTTCTTGAGTTTTGGAATAGATCAGGATATCATCTATAAACACAACTACGAATTTATCTAAATATTGCTTGAACACCCGATTTATCATGTCCATAAATGATGTCGACGCGTTCGTTAACCCAAATGACATCACCAGGAACTCGTAGTGTCCGTAACGAGTCTTGAATGTTGTCTTAGGTACATCTTCCTTCCTCACCTTGAACTGGTGATATCCCGTCCTCAAGTCGATCTTGGAAAAATATTTCGCTCCTCTCAATTGATCGAAGAAATCATCTATCCTGGGTAACGAATATTTGTTTTTTATTGTTACTTTGTTCAACTCTCGATAGTCGATACAAAGCCTCATCGACCCATCTTTCTTTTAAACAAATAAAATTGGTGATCCCCAAGGAGACACACTCGGTTGGATATACTTCTTATCCAACAACTCCTGCAACAGTACCATCAACTCCTTCATCTCCACCGGTGCCATTTTGTATAGGGCTTTCAAAATCGGTGTCGTTCCAGGTACTAAATCTACAACAAATTCGATCTCCCTATCTGGTGATAAACCTGGCAAATCCTCTGGAAACACGTCGGGAAACTCACTTACAACAGGTATCTGTCCCATCTCTGTCTCTACTTTCTAGGTATCAACAATATGGGCCAGAAAACCTACACATCCTTTTCTTAACAACTTCCTAACTTGCATCATCGTCAGACAACTCGAGTGTCTAGGCGATTTACTACCATAGAACACTACCTTAGACTGATTTGGAGTCTGAAGGTTTATACAATTCTTCTGGCAATCTATCATTTCCCCATGGTTAAATAACCAATCCATACCTAGAATTACATCAAATTCTCAGAGTTGAATTGGAATTAAATCAACAGGTAACTTATACCCCCTTATATCTATAACACAATTCCTATGAATATGGCTAACAGGAATTATTTCCTTATCACAAGTTCTATGTTCATAGGATATTCTAATTCTTCCTGGGGTAAGTTTAATCGTTGGGAGAATTCATGTGATATGTAAGCAGATATATCATTGATCGGAATGATTGTTTGTCAATTTTTCTATTGCTAAATTGCGCGCAAGCATATACGGTCCACAAGTAATATATGATAAGTTGAGTGTCGTACGCACGAGGATGAAGTCTTAAGTGATAATCAACTACAAAGGTAAAGTCTATATTGTCTTATGTAAACAAGTGAAATAAGATGGTGTGTTAAGCTAATTGAATTTAAAAGTGAAAACTAAGAGAAATAGTTGTACTAGGAAGGTATGATAGGATTACAATTCCCCTAATGCGTCTCCTAATCTCCTAACTCTCCATATTACAAACCAATAAAGGAATGGTCAGCCGAGAACAATAATTACACAAAAGCTTCTATCGAAGGTCAATTTTACATCCCTAGCTAGATGAATCACAATGTCTATTGGTGAAAATAACTAGGCTAGGGTCATTAAGCTTAGTCTCAAGGCTACACAAGGCAAATAGTGATATGTCTATCCTATTAGCATTTTATACACACATTCCATAGGCATGGTCATAACATGTGTTCTTGCATTTAAGAGTGAGATATTAATATCCATTTTCCAATATCGATCAACATCTATACCAATAACCCTGTTAGGCAATTAGTCAATAAGCAAGAAATACAACAACCCATTCCAAAATTATTCATTATATAAATAGGAGAGAAATTTAATTAAGCTAAACAATAGGTTACATTGAAATCCTAAAAATGGAATTAGTTCATATACATGGTACTAATACACATTTTTAACACATTCAACATTCTCAGTAATACACAAATAAATGGGAGATTTGGAATAAGAAAACCCCTGATTTGAAGTGTTCTTTCCCCAAATATTCCTTCTCCGTGTAGCTCCTGAGCACTATTGGATGCAATAACTCTTCCTCCTTGAAGCACAACTTCTTTCTCTTCAACGTAATTAATACTGTAAAAAAATCCTATCTAACTCTCTATGTAATAAATATCGCATACGGCTGCTGTCTGAATATATCCCTCTCCCTCTCTTTCTTTAGGTCATTAAAAGCTCTCTACTGCCTGGACACCAGAGCTCGCGCTGCGGTGCGAGCATTGAACTAGCAAGTGGCGCTGCGATGCCACGTAGGCTTAAAAATACCAGAGGTCGCGCTGTAGTGCGACCCTATAAAGAGACTTCGGTGCTGCGGCGCGAGAATGAAGTCAGCCCAAGACAGGGGATGGCACTGCAGCGTGAGATCTAAGCTTATCCTTGGCGCTGCGGCGCCAGTGTAGCGAAAATTCCCATTATGCCCTTAGAAGCTGGAAAAGATTTGTAAAGCCCTGCAAATAAAGCCAGTGAGGTCTCAGCCAAAATCCTGAACTACGAAAGTTCTGATCTCCCCTCTTCAATGGGAGTACATAGGCAGCCATTTATGGTCCGAACTAACCTTTACCAAAAACAAAAACAAAACCCTTTTCACCACATACAACTTTCAACCTTTTCACGCTAGGTTAGAACTACGCAGACCTGATCTCCCGCATCCACAGGAGTACATAGGCAACCATTAGTGGTGCGGTCTAACCCTCAAAAGAAACATCTAAGCCTAAACATCAATCCCAAGACACCAAGGAAAACCCTTTAAGTTAGCAACCCATGTTAAGAAGACCCAACAAGCACTTTAATGTCATTCCATCCAATTTGGCACAAGTTCCAGAAAGGAAGAAATGAAGATACACCAAGTCAACCAGCAGCGAGGACCTTCAAAGAGCTTACACCCTCAATCATAAGTCTTTATCAAATCAAAAGAAAATCATCAAGGCCGATTGGGAAAAAAATTCAGGAACAATGATTGAGGGAATCAAAGCCTAAATCCACTACCTGTTCACCATAGGTACAGAGGTGAAAGCCTCTTGCAATCTCGATATCTTATCAGCCCATCTATTAAAACAATTATCCTAGAAAACATGCAAGGCTGGGGTAATTTCAAAATTGGCGACAACCCGATATTGGAACCCTTACAACAAGACTGGGGAAATCTCGAAAACAGCGATAACTAAACACTGGGGCATTTATTAAGCATCCTAAAGAGGAAAATGCACCAGTTAGCACCATCAGCATGGTACATCATCATTAGAGTTTCCCTCATATCATCTCACTGGCGATTGAGTATGATCATTTGGTTTTTTCTGATCATACTGTTCTCAAAATGAATAATCTACATGGGAGGTATGACTCTTTCATCTCTTTATGAGCTTTCAGTCTCCATTTACATGCATTAACGATAATATACATGTTAAGTATTCGTAGAAAGATGGTTTTGCTTTACTTGTTACGAATGGGATTAATTCTAATAAGCGTCCGTGGGGCAAGAATCACGGGAATGATTAGAGAATTAAGACTATTCAACCTTTTTGATTGGGCACGACATCTTAGTTCAAAGTTATTTTTGGAACATGCTTGACCTTATATGCATGTATGCACTTTATGATTGACCTAACTCTTAGTTGTGGGGTATGAAGCTATAACAAAAATAATGGGCAATTAATGAGGAAATAAAAAGTTGCCATCCTAATGTCTCGGATCGTGGCCTAGGTTACTCGAGTTATTAAGCATGAGGGGTGTCTTTACACCTGGTGCCCTAAAACCATCTAGTTTAGGAGTCATCGATCCAACTCTCGTTACATTGGGTAACTTAGCCCCTAAGAAAATGAGCATTGAAAAAATAAAAGGCAAAACTTGAGCAGATCTGAATCGCGACGTAGGTTATTCGAGTAATTAAGCCCGAGGGGTGTCTTTACACCTGGTTCCCTAAAGCCATCTGGTTTGGGAGTCACCAGCTCAACGCTCCCTATATGGGTGACTTAGAGCCTAAGAAAACGAAACTGTCAAACTCAGGCAAGGAAACGAATAGAGTGATCGCCTAACTTGTCTTAAAGCCTATCCTTTATTACTCGAGCCAGTAAACCCGAAGGGGTGTCTTAACACCTAGTGCCCTAAAGCCCTCTGGTTTAGGAGTCATTGGTCCAAAACTCATTGCATGGGTAATTCTGAATAGCCTAAGAAAATGAGAGAAGTTAGGCGAGAGGAAAAAAGAGCGAGAATCAAGAAAATTTATGAAGGCATAGAAATGAAACCCCTGCTAAGAGTTACGTCACTAAGAGTTAGTGCGTGTGTCATATAAAGTCAATTCTGCAAAAAATAACTTCTAGAGCGAAGATGAAGTATCTGTGATATAGGGAGATATGTCTTTTGAATCTAATCCTACCCATGAATAATGTCCATGGATGCTTCAAAATTTCCTTACGATTTAATAACTTATTCAAAAGCATAACTTCTACTTCAAATGCCTTATTCAAAAGAGTGTACTAATTCTGATGGCCAAGCCGTCAAGCTTTTGGTTAATTTTGTTCTTTCGATGTGCAGGATATTACTCACTCTCGACTTGGTCAACAAAAAGAGTTTCTCATATGAATTCCCGACATCAACATGGGAAAGGAGTGGGGCATTTTCCAATTCCAAGAAAGGGAAGGAGTTTAAGGCAGGATCAAGCCTCTCATCAAAAGAAATGGGAGAACTCTTGAAAGAAATCAAAGCGACATAAGCTTGCCCCTACAAAAGAAGGGGAAAATTCTCAAGAAAGTCCTTAACTCAAAAGTAGAAGCCCAATGACAAAAGGTCTAGCGAATGAAAACCTCATCATCAAATGTGTCAACCTGCGTCAAGTCCTCACAAGTCGAGGCCTCTACACCAAAATTAAAATCTGGGCATCGAAAGAATGGGCTGCACCATCCAGGGATATCAGCGGAATTCAGATCACCAGTCCAGCCTGGTTGCGAATCAAAAGCTCAAGGGAATGGGGTATAAGCACCTAACAGTGAAAAGAAACTTCAAATCACCTCAAAAAGGGTGAGGTAAGTTTCTACTCCTGATAATTTAAAATGTGCATCAACTTAGGAAAATAGACTCCTAAGGATAAATCTAGATCATCACATCATGCATGATCCGCACATGTGCAAATGTGCTACATCACCGTACATCTTCATCAAGGTTTAGCATGCATCTCTAGTATATTTAAATATGTGTGCACGTTAAATGCCTAGATTAGAGAAAAATTTCATCATAGAAATTAGTTGGTTGTCATCAATCAAGCGTAACATCTAGCAGAGTTTGGTGAAGTAAGCCGCTGAATATTACTTCAGCGAAGGTATCAGAAGATGTGGTACTCTAAACCATTGGCATCAATTCAGTGTAACATCAAGATAGTTCATCGATGAAAGCTTTATACACCACCATTAGTGTGACGCCCCCAAAATAGGTATACATCACCCATTTTGAGTCACCAAATACATGGTACATAAATCAAATACAAACTTCTTTTATACAATACGACAACAATACTGTTGCTTAGAGTTTTACACGAATATTATCTCATAAACAGTATTCAAACGCAAATGAAGTCCTCATTACATTTATTATCACACTATTTCATAAAATAGTGAGGACTACTATAGCCACCATCTCGGACCGTCACTCTGTTCCCCGACTAGTCCCGGCTACATTCTCATTTCCTGAAGAGAACAATGAAAGCAAAAGGGTGAGCTCAACTAGCCCAGTAAGAAATATTATGACTAAGATAATGCAGAATAAATTATCGTTAGCCTTCAACAATGTTAAACTGATAAAAAATACAATAAACATCACTTTTAACTGCAGTGGAGCAAGCAATCCATTAGAAGAGTCAAGTAGAGCATGATATCTACTATCTTCTATGATTTAAAAAGTTTTTCATTAACTTTATCACTGAGACTCAGCTTAATAAATAAACCACATCATCGAATCATCCATGCACTACGAGCCAAGGATATTCATGTAATCATCAATGGTCATGATCATACCAACAACTGTCCATCAATGCACTACAGGCCAATGAGGACTTTACCACATCATTTGTAACATTATAGTCATGATTATGCCGAATAATCCTTGGTCATAATCATACCAATCAATAGTACATCTATGCACGTAAGCCACAAATGACTTTTATCACAATATAAGCATGAGGATGATGACAATGATATAAGAATTCAATTAAAAGAAAGCAAAGGATACTGCTTTGTGGAGTAAAGTAATGTCCAAATTATTCACATGATACTACTTTTTGGAGTAAAATTCAAGAATAATATTGTATCAAAAATGATTTGGACAGCAAAGATATCAATTTTTGTCATGAATAATTCCCAGGTGAATAGTACCAGAGTGAATAGTACCCCATGAATAGTACTTCGGGAATAGTACCCTGTGAATAGTACTTTATGAATAGTACCCATGAATAGTACTTTGAGAATAGTACCCATGAATAATACTTTGTGAATAGTACCCCGTGAATAGTACTGTATAAATGAATATTACTCATGGATAGTACTCCGATATGAAATTCTTAAAATTTAACAAGAATATGTAGAAAATATCCTTGTGAAACAATACTAGATGAAATACAAATTTCAAGGATATTCTACTAATTTCACAGAGTATAGAAGCAATACTTTAACAAAATGAGGGTATAATCAGGAATACGAGACGAAATAATATTACTTATATACTACAGAGTATGGAAGAAAATATTATTCCTTATGAATACTGAAAAAAATAATATCCCTTACCTCAGAAGAAGACTGGATACTGGAATAGTGAAGTAACAGACTTCTCTTCTTCTTTCTCTCTATAGCTTCTCTTTATAGTTTCTCTCTCTATAATTGCTCTTGTGAGTCTTAGTTAGTGAATTGGTGAGAATGAAAGAAGAATGAGCTTCTAGTTATAGGAAAATATAGTTTCGATAATTGCACGTTTTGGGGCTCAAAATATTACAGTATAATACCTTTATCTTTTCCTTCATTTTTAATTTAGTCCTGCAAGTATTATCAAACTTGCACCACCTTCCCTAATAGTACATGAATGTGAATTAATAGTACATTCATGTGAATTAATAGTTCTATACATGTAAAAAAAATACTTACGATATAGTACTTTCATCTATACCTCTATTTTTAATTTAGTCATGCAAGTATTATCAATCTTGCACCACCTCCCCTAATAGTACATGTATGTGAACAAATAGTTATAATCATGTGAATTAATAGCAATTAATTGCTCATTTATCCGATTAATTACCCGATTGGTCAATATAACCTCCAAAAATCAATTATTATCGAAATAAATGTCGATTTCCACTAACACAAATAATCCCAACACAATGGAAATATCAATTTCATCTTTAATCAATACGAACGTATTCATCATTAATATTATAACTCACAATATTTAACAAACAGATCTTTCCCAGGAAAGAGGGGGCTTTCCGATAAGGATTTCTCCATATTGGGGCTTAATTAGGTGACCAAACCTCTCATTGACAGAACTTTCTAGACATTGTCAATATTGTAAATAATAATATGAATAACTTTGTCATCTCAATTATTGATTTAATAATATAAAATATTATGCAAATGATAATGTGACAATAATTGAATCAATAATATAAGAGATATTATGCAGCAATTACTGTAGCAATAATTGAGTATAATTGAGTGACTTCTCACGTAAGCATCAATAATCAATACTGTGTGCTACTATACAACCACGCGTATTATTGTTCTTTTACCACTGGGTATTTCAACAGTTTAACGGTAAAACTTTCGCCGTTATTTTTATAAAAAGATAATTCTTTCGTTTTCTAACTCTGATAATAATTTCGTTTGTGGGGTCCACCAATGATTGTGTCCTCGTACGAATATTCCCTGACCAATCGAATATTTTATAACCACTTGCTTACTTTGCAAAATTTGTAAATATTATCCACAACTATAACATTATATCAAATCCACACCATAATATTCAAAAATATATTTCGAGAAAAATTAATCTTTATTCATAAAAGTTGGGGTCTTACAGTTAGAGTGAGAATTGAAACAGTTTGGTGATGTCAACGTAGTCAACTACTAGCAGGGTAGGATCCATTGTCAAACTACCAGTAGGGTAGACACCGTTGTAAACTACCAGTGTATGCATCGGGAAGATCCGATGATTTCATAACATCATCCCAGTAAAGATGTAGAAAACATCTCAATTTCTCTTCATCAAATAGGCATCAGCAACACTGACAAAAAGCCAAACCGTTGGAGTCAACACCAGCATAGGCATCAGTAATAACCGGTAAAGGTAAAGTGATTTGCAATGTGCGATGTGCGATTTGCGATATGTGAAATGCGATGTGCAATTTAGGAACTACGATTTGCGAAAACATTTTAACATTAATCATAACATTTATTACATTGCGATTTGCATCATTAAGAATACCTTGTTATATTTCATGTTTCTAGTAATCTTTATCTTGTTTATTCCATTGCATTGCAGGAACATGATAAAGAAAGGCATCTATAGACACTCAAATTTTCATTTTTCTATTACTAACTATACAAGAGGATAAAAGCGTCTTTTTCACACTCTAGAGATAACCCTGGAGGACCATAACATCAGTTCCAACCCCGGAGATAACCCCGGGAGATCCAATTTCCAACCCCGGATGTTGACGTCGGGATTTTTATTTGTCCCTTTCTATTTTTGTCTTTTGGTGTTCACATGGTAGGTGAGATTTGTTTGAAAAAATAAGTTTGAAAAGGTCCGACATGTATATGTCGACGATTTGACTGTAAGAGTCGCCAATTGGTATTTTTAAATGGTTGCACCAACTCAACCGAGAAAAGGTTTGCACAAAGACCTAGTGATGAGACACTGTTTAACTGGTTTGCAAAATCAAAATTTGTTAGGGTCTGGGGGCTTGATTAAACAAAGGGAAGGTGTTAGGCACCCCTCATCTTCCGTCATAACACGGTTAGCGCCACTTTTCAATTTAAACTTTTATCTAAATGTGTGTATGTAGGTCTATGTGCAGTTGTTTGGAAGTAGTGTTATGCCTCGTTCGCACCTATATACAAAGGGTTTGACTTTTGTATAAAAGTTCAATTTTAACGAGATATGGAAGTGATGTTTTGTAAAATAGGTTTTTCAAACCCTTGTGCTCAATAGTAATTGAGGCCTTTGATACTTCCATTTTATTATGTGTTCGGTGTAAGACCCCAACTTTTATAAATAAAGATGAATTTTCTATAAATATCATTTTTGAATATTATGGAGTAAATTTGATATAATGTTATAGTTGTGGGTAATATTTATAAATTTTGCAAAGTACGCAAGTTGTTATATAATATTCGATTGGTGGGAATATTCGTTTTAACGAGAGAATGTTACAACTAATAACAATCATTGGTGGACCCCACAACGAAATTATTGTCGAATTGAGAAAACGACAAAAATACTTTATGAAAATAACGACTGAAGTTTTACCGTTAACTGTTGAAACATCCGGTGTTAAAATTACAGTAATACGCGTAGTTGCACTGTAGCACATGGTATTGATTATTGATGCTTACGTGAGAAGTTATCTCAATTTTGTTTATATATATATATAAGTATATATATATATATATATATATGTGTGTGTGTGTGTGTGTGTGTCAAATTGGGTGGGGGAGGGGATTTGATATTCACGTGGAGGGAGTACAAGCATTATTATTTTATATATATATATATCATTTGATTTGTGACTCTTCTGATGCTTTAGAGTTTGGAAGCATGTCATGTGATGTTTTGAAACTTGTAATGGTGACTCCCAACCTACTTGTGAGCTAGTTGATTAAGTTAGTAGCTTAATTAGGCTTAAATCTTCACTAATCTTGATTAGGGTTTTGTTTCTAATGATTAGGAATGTTAAGTAATGTTAATTAGTACCTAATAGAAGTTTACTAACCATGATTAAGTGTTAACATAAGCTAATTAGTGTTAGATTAGCTAATTAGGGTTTATTAGGGTTAGGTTTTTGCTAATTAGGGTTAGGGTTTTGCTAATTAGGTTTAGGGTTTTGCTAATTAGGGTTAACTTACTAATCCTGATAAGCACGATAAAGCGTTTTGTCAGTGTAAGCACGACAAAGCAGCTTGTCAAAATATTTTTACCGAAAAGTCTGATTATGGAAAAAAAATTTAAGCACGAGGTGTCAAGCACGACGTTTTTCGGATAAAAATTTATTCGGTCAATTTTGTCAAACCAAGTATATAATAACACGTAACACATTCAGAACAGAGAAATTTTATTTATATAACGGGATTTATACATACGAGTCTTATTAGGGTTTTGGATTTTTACATTCACCCCCACTAATAAGAATTTCGTCCTCGAAATTACAGTACATGTTAAGTAAAAAGATGAGGATAATTCTCGCACATCTTATCTTTAAACTCCCATGTAGCTTCTTCAACGTTCTAATTTCTCCATATTACTTTAACCGATGCTACCACTTTATTACGGAGGACTTGCTTTTTACGATCCACGATCTGCACAGGTTCTTCTATATAAGAATGATTTTCATCGATTTGGATCGGCTCATAATTTATAACGTGTTTATAATCAAGTTTGTATGGTCGTAAAATGGACACATGAAACACATTATGAATATGGTTTAACTCAGGTGGTAGTGCTATTTCATAAGGAACTTCACCAATTCTTCTCAAAATTTCAAAAGGTCCAATGAAGCTCGGACTTAGTTTTCCTTTCTTGCCAAAACGTATCTTGCCCTTCCAAGGAGATACTTTCAAGAATACATGGCTTCCTATGCTAAAATTTTGTTGTTGACGTTGTGGATCAGTGTATTTTCTTTGTCGATCTTGAGATGCTTGTAATCGTTGACGTATGATTCTGATAGTTTCAGCGGTTTGTTGAATTATTTCAGGTCCTAACATTTGTCTTTCCCCGACTTCATCCCAACACATAGGCGTTCTACATTTTCTTCCATATAAGGCTTCATAGGGTGGCATACCTATGCTAGCATGATAACTATTGTTGTAGGCAAATTAGACTAAAGGTAATTGATCTTCCCAACTTCCTTTGAAGTCTATGACACATGTTCTCAACATGTCCCCTAATGTTTGTATGGTTCTCTCACTCTGTCCATCAGTTTGAGGATGATAAGCTGTACTTAGTTTTAACTGTGTTCCTAAATTTTTTTGAAGACTCTTCCAAAAATTTGAAGTAAAATGTGGATCTCGGTCTAATACTATTGAAATAGGTACTCCATGCCTAGAGATAATTTCATGAATATATAATTTGGCAAGGTGATCCAGGTTATGAGTTATTTTAATAGGTAAAAAGTGAGAGGATTTAGTTAAACGGTCAACTATTACCCAAATGGAGTTACGGCCTTTTTTGTAGTTGGAAGGCCCACTACAAATTCCATGGTTATATGTTCCCACTTCCACTCAGGAATTGGTAAGGGTTGAAGTAAACCACTTGGCTTCTGATGTTCTGCCTTAACCCTTTGACATGTGAGACATTTACTTACCCATTCAGCTATTTCCCTTTTCATATTCGACCACCAAAAGTGTCGACTTAAATCTTTGAACATTTTAGTACTGCCAGGATGTATAGCAAATTTAGAGTTATGTGTTTCATTCAAAATTTCATCTTTTAAAGCTTGATCTAACGGAATCCAGATTCTATTTTCATATCTTATTATTTCATCCGTATCTATTCGAAATTTATTATACTTATCATGTGTTGAATTAGATTTAAACTTCTGACACTCTTCATCCTTCTCCTGTATCTCTTTAATTTTATCGAGCATAGATGAAACTCCTTCTAAAATATATAATTTTTGGGTTGAGGTAGTTGGACATTCCACCTCAATTTTTAACTTTTCAAAGTCTTTTATTAACCTATCATTGGTGGTTAATACATTCAATTTTTCTTGATTCTTTCTACTTAACGCATCAGCTACAACATTTGCTTTACCGGGATGATATAAGATTTTTACAGTCAAAATCCTTTATCAGTTCTAACCATCGCCTTTGTCTTAAATTTAATTCCTGTTCTGTAAAAATATATTTCAGAGTTTTATGATCTGTATATATCTCGTACTTCTCCCCGTATAAGTAATGTCTCCAAATTTTTAGAGCAAAAACTACTACGGCTAACTCTAAATCATGAGTAGGATATCTCTTCTCATAATCTTTGAGTTGTCGTGATGCATATGCTATCACTTTCCCATGTTGCATCAACATACACCCTAATCCTCTGTGTGATGTGTCACTATATATTACAAGGCCTCCTGTATCATCTGGTAAGGATAACATTGGAGCCATGCTCAGTCGCTTCTTCAACTCTTGGAAGCTTTCCTCACATTTATCTGTCCAGACGTATTTCACTGTCTTTCGAGTTAAATTGGTTAATGGGGTTGCTATTTTTGAAAAATCTTTTATAAACCGTCGGTAATAACCCGCTAAACCGAGAAAACATCATACTTCTGTTGGAGTTGTTGGGTGTTCCCAGTTCACAACCGTTTCGATCTTAGTTGGATCTATAGATATTCCATTTTTGTCAATTACATGACCTAAAAATTGAACTCTCTTCAACCAGAATTCACACTTGGAAAACTTTGCATAAAGTTGTTCCTTTCGTAATATCTCCAATACGACTCTAAAGTGTTCAGTATGCTCTTCCTGTGTTCTCGAGTATACCAGAATATCGTTGATAAACACTACAACAAATTTGTCCAAGCATGGTTTAAACACTCGATTCATTAAATCCAGAAATGCTGCCGGTGCATTTGTTAATCCAAAAGACATTATAAGAAATTCATAATGTCCATAGCGTGTCCTAAACGCTGTTTTCGGCACATCCTCACTTCTTACCTTTAATTGATGATAACATGTTCTAAGGTCAATTTTTGAAAAATGTTCGGCGCCTTTTAATTGGTCAAACAAATCATCAATCCTTGGCAAAGGATATTTATTCTTAATAGTTAACTTATTTAGCTCCCTATAATCTATACAAGGTCTCATAGTCCCATCCTTCTTCTTTACAAATAACACTGGTGCGCCCCAAGGTGAAACACTAGGTTGTATGTACTTTTTATCTAAGAGTTCCTGTTATTGAATAAGTAACTCTTTCAGTTCTATAGGTGCCAAATTACATGCGGTGCCTTAGAAACTGGTGTCGTTCCTGGTGCAAGATCAATGATAAACTCAATCTCCCTATCTGGAGGAAAACCGGGTAAATCATCTGCAAATACATCAGGAAATTCCTTAACTATAGGTATTTGTTCTAGTTTTACTCCTTCCTGACGAGTATCAACTATATAGGCCAAATATCCTAAATAACCCTTTTTGAGTAATCTTTCTGCCTGAATTATAGTAAAACATCAAGATTGCTTAAGTGAACAACTACCATTGAACAATTATTTTGACTTCGAAGCAGTCAAAAGGTTAATACGTTTTTGATGACAATCAATCATCGCGTTATGATTAACTAACCAATCCATTCCTAGAATTACATCAAATTCTCCCAACTGAATTGGTATCAAATCTACCTTAAAATTATGTCCTTTTATTACCACACTATAGTTTATATATATGGTCTTACTTAAGAATTCTTTCATTATTAGCAATTTCTACACAAAATGGTTTGTCTAAATTTTCACAAGGCATATTCAAGTTTGTAGAAAAATTTCTAGACACAAATGAACAAGTAGCACCAGAATCGAATAACACATATGCATTTAAAGTGTTGATAAGGATGATACCTGTCACTACGTCCTGTGAAGCAACAGCATCCCTCACCGACATATTAAATATTCTGGCGGTTGGTCGATTCTGAACCCCAACTATAGCTACTGTTGATTTATTATTCTCTGGTATTTTAACCCATTTTCCTCCTTGGTTTGTGGGACAGTTCTTAGAAAAATGATCCATTGAACCACAATTAAAACATTCATTTTTCTTTGGAAGAGGACACTGTAAAAGATAATGTCCTGACTGTCCACAATTAAAGCATTTGTTAAGAAGACACTCTCCTCTATGTTTCTTATTAAATTTAGGACAAGGTTTAATATTATTATTACTAAAATTGTTATTAGAATTTCCTATCTTTTTCCCTGAATTGTTAAAAAAAGAATTATTCCATTTACGCTTGTTATTAAACCCACCTGAATTGGGTTCTGTCTTTTTTTTCCCTTTCTCATTCTGAATCTTTTTGTCCTGATGAAACTTAGCAAGATTTTCATTTTCTCCTTCAATTATAGTGGCCTTCTCTAGTATTTTAGAGAAAGTTTTGATTTGAAGCAATGATAATTTACTCTGAATCTGAGGTTTTAAACCTTCTTGGTACGTACAAGTCTTTCTAAGTTCAGTAGTCACTTGATGAGGAGCAAACCTGGACAGTTCATTAAACTTAGTCAGTATCTTTGAGTTACGTGAAGATCTCCTTGTTTTAAGTCCAGAAATTTTATTTCCATTCGGTCTTTCAGGGATTGGGAAAAATAGTTTTCAAAGAACAACTCTTTAAATCTATCCTAAGGAACAATTTCAGTTTCTACTCGACCTTTGGTTGATTCCCACCAATAATTAGCTTCACCTTTCAAGAAGAAAGTTGCAAAAGTTATCTTCTGCTTATTACTAACATTGGTTACTAGGAAGAATTTTTCTATCTCAGAAATCCAAATCTGTGCATCTACAGGTTCTAATGTACCTTTAAATTCAGGTGGTCCAACTAATTTAAAGTCTTTAAAGGATGTATTTTGGTTTACAGGTCTGTTTATTACTCCCAACATCATATCTACTAACTGTTGAGTTGGATTATCCTCATTATTCATTTCTCTTTGGGGTCTTCTGGTTGGTGGCATGATTCTATAAAACAACAACAAAGATTCACATATGATTCTTTTATAACCAAAACATATTGTTTATTTATAACTCACAGTCTTACAACAACTTTAAACATACTAGTATATTACACAGTACTTATCACAATACAAACTTTGAATGCTTCTTTATTGTACTAATATAAAGCATCCAACCTCCTATGCTACTCTCTAGAATTCATTGATATCATCAAAGGAATCCTGGATCATATGACAAACCACAGATCGATAGATAAGATAAGCAGTTTTCTTCTCTTCTACTGGATATTGAGTTACACGACGCTGCAAATCATTAAAAGTATCTCGAACTCCTAGAGATATTTTAAGAAGTCTTGACTGAATTTCCCTCCTGCTCCTATGTGCATGGTGCAGTTGTCTTTCAGATGATGACTATGACTTCTTTCATCCATTAGCATACACTCAGCTAAATCTGTCCTAAACTTCATCTTATTGTTCTCACATTCTGTTGTCTGCAGTATTGATGCCATTGCCTCATCATGCTCATCTATTCTCATTAATTGTCCAGCCACTGGATCTTCTTCTTCTTCTTCAGCATCAAGCAGTTGTTGATCATGAAGCAATTCTTCTTCTTCTGCATCACTAGCTATAAAAGACTCTATTTGCGGTGGATTGATCACTCTTTCTTCAGCATTGGAGTTGGCCATCTATAAAAGAAAACTCCATAAATACTGGTATAAAGGTTTACACAACATAATAGTTTTAATGTTATATTTTATATGTCTTTTACAAATATTTACGGACTCGAAGACTATATACTAAAAAAACTCTTCCTTATATCTATAACCTTAACAGCTTTGATACCAAAATTGTAACACACCCATATCTATACTCCCGTGGTATCCGGTATGGTGTTTACAGAGAATTAACATAATGCATTCAAATCTATACACCCATGGTATCTGATTCAAAATATTACATTAGATAGAGGGACTATCAGATATAATTCCCATAGATTCAAGATTCACAGTATCCCATAACAGATGGTAATTTCCAAGAGAAATATTACTGTGTTTGGATACCCTCACTTGAATATATGAACTGTATTTGTGACTAGAGTCTATCTATCCGAAATTCCGAGTATCAGTAATAATATGAACAGTCCATATTACCAATACCCTCACCCAGATGTATAGTCTATGTCATGCGAATACATACTATCATATCGATAGTAACTATCTATCTGAAATTCAGAGTATTAATAACAACATGAACAGTCCATGCTATTAACACCCTCACTCAGATAAATAGTTCCCAAGGATCTCTACTAGAATAGAAGACATCTTACTTTACATCTATATATGTAAGAAACACGGTTGCATAAATAAAAGATGTTATATATATATATATCATAATATTATGATTCGATTACAAAATTCTCATAACGAATTCTTATTACAAGGTATTCATACAGACAAGAATATAATTTAATCTATGTAGGGACGATTCCCTTTATCTACTCCAGATGTTCTAGGATTACCATCTAATACTATAAAGGGAATAATTTACAAGGGTGAGCTATGACATGCTCAGCAAGTTGTATATTTATAACAATATAGGATTTGAAGAATTATAACAATTCAAATTTCGACTGATAGTTGTTACCATTTCTGGATTTCTAATTCTAACTAGTTACGGAATTTTTATCATTTACATCGATCACAAAGACTTAAAAATTACATTAGGATATGAGATAGGGGATCGGCTTTATTCAACATCCTAGGAGTATACATATCACCCTACAGTGCTCATTTACACTTACAATTTACTGTCAATATATTCATTGACTACACTTTGCTCCCTTACGGGATACTCAACTTCAGTATACTATTGCCTTACCAAAACAATTTGTCTCGACACAACAGTTTATGCTCAATAAACAATATCATATGAATAAATAATTCATTTCTTTAGTAAATGCCTTTGGAACTATAGCAATAACTTTTCAATAATAGGTAATTCAACATAGGTGTATTATATCAGCAAGTATAGCAAGATAGAATCTTGTTCAAATGAATAAGCATGGTTGATATATTTTGCATAAGTAATAAATTAGGTATAGAAGACTTGCACGAGCGTAGATCGATTAAGTTATACTATTCGACGCTATTAATTAAGTACATGGCGTTCAAGAATATAAATCTAACAAGTTAATATTGTAAACAATACTCAAATAAAACATTTATTTAATCTAAGGGTTAGATTTAATAGGGTTTGACTTTTAATACCTTTGATAAATGAACTAAATTTTATTTATAAAATTTGGTTATATTTTAAATAATTTAATTATCCTTATAATATATTTTAGAAGGTTTAAAGTTTTTTTAAAATATTTATTTATCCTTTAAATGATTTTTAAACCATTTATTTCTATTTATAAATAATTTATATTTACTAAAATTTTATAAAAACATTATTTAATATTATTAAATAATTTATAATCATTTATTATGATTTTATTTCAATAATAATATTTTTACATAATTATTTAGTATTTAAAAGTAATTATTTTAATTACTTTATTAATAAGTTAATTATAAATAATATCTAAATAAAATAAAATAATTATTACATTTTTGTAGATTTATCAGAAATAATTTATAATAATTTAATATAATTTTTAAAACTGTTTTTATTATTTATTTCTAATTTTTTATAAATTATTTTTAAAAAATTAATTTCTGTCCGTCGCTAAAGCTCTACAGTGACAGAAAGTGTCGCTGTAGGTGTTCTTGAGTTTCTGGGGAGCCGTTGCTCAAGTGGTCGAGTGGATAGTTTGACCATTAAATAACTTTCGGTTTTGGTAATGAGTTTTTGGTCGAGCAAGTATTGGTGTTGTAGTACTCATGTAATAATCTGACATCAAGCAATAAGCGAGCTTTAATTTACATCTAACAAGAAATTATAAAGATTCAAAGTTCTTTGTCGAGGCTGTTCTTGGGTTTCGGGTAACCCCGAGCGATTGGTCAGCCGGTCAGCGGTTTTGTGGCTTGAATAACTTTGATTGATTGTGATAGATGTATGTTGTGTTTGTTGTAACATGTAGTCTATATACCAAGGTACATATATATAACATTAACATAAACAAATCGTAATTCTAAGATCTCTATTTATGATAGTCAAAATCTGACTAACAAGCTGTTCTTCGTGTTCTTGAGCTTTTACGGAAAACCCGAGAAAACTTGTAAACGCTTCGATCGACTACTTTTGACCAATAATTAGGTAATCCTATGAGTTGTTTGTTTGATTGAAGATCATAGATATGTAGTATGTATACCAGCAGTACCAATTTATAACAAAAACATAAACAATTAACAATCGGAAGATAATTAAGCAATGCGATTAAAGTAGCGGTTCAATTTGTTCTTAAGCTTTACGGGAAACCTAGAAAATCGACTTTAGTGAGCAATCAACCCACTTTGATTGATTATATCTTGGAATCTATGGTTCATCGTAGAACACATTTTCTTTTCAGATTAAAGACCTACTTACAGTGCTACAAATATCAATCGATTAATGAGACCAAAACACATAAACACATGAATCAAAAAGCCACGACATTTAATTTGTCAAAGCCATTTTTCAAAATTCCAGATTTCATAAAAGCGCTTAATTAAGGCATCTAGATGTTATGAAAATGTGTTCTACCACTCTAACATACTTTCTAACATCCTAATACAATATTCTAAACTTCTAAACAACAAATCTAACATAAGATCAAAGAGAAATTTATGAACTAGGGTTTGCACCTTTTCTTGAGAAATTTGTGATTCTAGCTTCTGATCTTGTTGCTGATAACACCTAGGCTTGATATAGTAGGTTTATAAGTGTATCTAGGCTTTGAGAATTCGTGGGTTTGCTCTGCCCTAAGGTTCCTATTTATAGAATTTTCCAACTTGGCTCTTTGGTCATTTTTTCACCTACTTGCCTCCATAAAGATCTGATTTGTGACTCTTCTGATGCTTAGGAGTTTGGAAGCATGTCATGTGATGTTTTGAAACTTGTAATGGTGACTCCCAACCTACTTGTGAGCTAGTTGATTAAGTTAGTAGCTTAATTATGCTTAAATCTTAACTAATCTTGATTAGGGTTTTGTTTCTAATGATTAGGAATGTTAAGTAATGTTAATTAGTACCTAATAGAAGTTTACTAACCATGATTAAGTGTTAACATAAGCTAATTAGAGATAGATTAGCTAATTAGGGTTTATTAGGGTTAGGTTTTTGCAAATTAGGGTTAGGGTTTTGCTAATTAGGGTTAGGGTTTTGCTAATTAGGGTTAACTCACTAATCCTAACAAGCACGACAAAGCATTTTGTCAGTGTAAGCACGACAAAGCAGCTTGTCAAAATATTTTTACTGAAAAGTCTGATTTTGGAAAAAAAATTATGCACGAGGTGTCAAGCACGACATTTTTCGGATATAAATTTATTCGGTCAATTGTGTCAAACCAAGTATATAATAACACGTAACACATTTAGAACAGAGAAATTTTATTTATATAACGGGATTTATACATACGAATCTTATTAGGGTTTTGGGTTTGTACATTCACCCCCACTAATGTTAAGTAAAAAGATGAGGATAATTCTCGCGCATTTTATCTTCAAGCTCCCATATAGCTTCTTCAACGTTCTAATTTCTCCATATTACTTTAACCGATGCTATCACTTTATTACGGAGGACTTGCTCTTTACGGTCGACGGTCTGCACAGGTTCTTTTACATAAGAAAGATTTTCTTCTATTTGGATCGGATCATAATTTATAACGTGTTTATAATCAGGTTTGTATGGTCGTAAAACGGACACATGAAACACATTATGAATATGGTTTAACTCAGGTGGTAGTGCTATTTCATAAGCAACTTCACCAATTCTTCTCAAAATTTCAAAAGGTCCAATGAACCTCTGACTTAGTTTTCCTTTCTTGCCAAAACGTATCTTGCCCTTCCAAGGAGATACTTTCAAGAATACATGGCTTCCTACGCTAAAATTTCGTTGTTGACGATGTGGATCAGTGTATTTTCTTTATCGATCTTGAGATGCTTGTAATCGTTGACGTATGATTCTGATAGTTTCAGCAGTTTGTTGAATTATTTCAGGTCCTAACATTTGTCTTTCCTCAACTTCATCCCAACACATAGGCGTTCTAGATTTTCTTCCATATAAGGCTTCATAGGGTGGCATACCTATGCTAGCATGATAACTATTGTTGTAGGCAAATTCGACTAAAGGTAATTGATCTTCCCAACTTCCTTTGAAGTCTATGACACATGTTCTCAACATATCCTCTAATGTTTGTATGGTTCTCTCACTCATCCATCGGTTTGAGGATGATAAGTCGTACTTAGTTTTAAGCTGTGTTCCTAAATTTTTAGAAGACTCTTCCAAAAATTTGAAGTAAAAGCGTGGATCTCGATGCGATACTTTGAAGCAGGTACTCCATGCCTGGAGATAATTTCATGAATATATAATTTGGCAAGGGGATCCAGGTTATGAGTAATTTTAATAGGTAAAAAGTGAGAGGATTTAGTTAAACGGTCAACTATTACCCAAATGGAGTTATGGCCTTTTTGTGTAGTTGGAAGTCCCACTACAAAGTCCATGGTTATATGTTCCCACTTCCACTCAGGAATTGGTAAGGGTTGAAGTAACCCACTTGGCTTCTAATGTTCTGCCTTAACCCTTTGACACGTGAGACATTTACTTACCCATTCAGCTATTTCCCTTTTCATATTCGACCACCAAAAGTGTCGACTTAAATCTTTGAACATTTTAGTACTGCCAGGATGTATGGAAAATTTAGAGTTATGTGCTTCATTCAAAATTTCATCTTTTAAAGCTTGATCTAACGGAATCCAGATTCAATTTTCATATCTTATTATTCCATCCGTATCTATTCAAAATTTATTATACTTATCATGTGTGGAATTATATTTAAACTTCTAACACTCTTCATCCTTCTCCTGTATCTCTTTAATTTTATCGAGCAGAGATGAAACTCCTTCTAAAATATATAATTTTTGGGTAGAGATAGTTGGACATTCCACCTCAATTTTTAACTTTTCAAAGTCTTTTATTAACCTATCATTGGTGGTTAATACATTCAATTTTCTTGATTCTTTCTACTTAACGCATCATTTACAACATTTGCTTTTAAGGGATGATATAAGATTTCTGATCAAAATCCTTTATCGATTCTAACCATCGCCTCATCTTAAATTTAATTCTCGTTGTGTAAAAATATATTTCAGACTTTTATGATTTGTATATATCTCGCACTTCTCCCCGTATAAGTAATGTCTCCAAATTTTTAGAGCAAAAACTACTACGGCTAACTCTAAATCATGAGTAGGATATCTCTTCTCATAATCTTTGAGTTGTCGTGATGCATAAGCTATCACTTTCCCATGCTGCATCAACACACACCCTAATCCTCTATGTGATGCGTCACTATATACTACAAGGCCTCTGTATCATCCGGTAAGGATAACCTTTGGAACCATGCTCGATTCGCTCTTTGACTCTTGGAAGCTTTCCTCACATTTATCTGTCCAGACGTATTTCACTGTCTTTCGAGTTAAATTGGTTAATGGGGTTGCTATTTTTGAAAAATCTTTTATAAACCGTCGGTAATAACCCGCTAAACCGAGAAAACTTCGTACTTCTGTTGGAGTTGTTGGGTGTTCCCAGTTCACAACCGTTTTGATCTTAGTTGGATCTACAGATATTCCATTTTTGTCAATTACATGACCTAAAAATTGAACTCTCTTCAACCAGAATTCACACTTGGAAAACTTTGCATAAAGTTGTTCCTTTCGTAATATCTCCAATACGACTCTCAAGTGTTCAGTATGTTCTTCCCGTGTTCTCGAGTATACCAGAATATCGTCGATAAACACTACAACAAATTTGTCCAAGCATGGTTTAAACACTCGATTCATTAAATCCATAAATGTTGTCGGTGCATTTGTTAATCCAAAAGACATTATAAGAAATTCATAATGTCCATAGCGTGTCCTAAACGCTGTTTTCGGCATATCCTCCTTTCTTACCTTTAATTGATGATAACCTGTTCTAAGGTCAATTTTTGAAAATTGTTCGGCGCCCTTTAATTAGTCAAACAAATCATCAATCCTTGGCAAAGGATATTTATTCTTAATAGTTAACTTATTTAGCTCCCTATAATCTATACAAAGTCTTATAGTCCCATCCTTCTTCTTTACAAATAACACTGGTGCGCCCCAAGGTGAAACACTAGGTTGTATGTGTTAGGTTTGTAATATTCATGTGCGCAATCAAATTGCATAAAAAGTGCGGAAGCGTGTAAAATCGAGTTTAAAATTTTTACAAACCATATACCGGATCACCCTTTATGCACAATTATTAATTAAACGAAAAGATAAAGAATAAATCATACCCTTGAAGATCGAGCTTCCTCGGTACAAGTTCACCTCAAATCCTTTCGCGTTCAATCTTGAATCCACCGGGTTTGGTTCCTTCCTTTGATCAACGTTAGCCACCCAAATGTTTGGCCTCTAGGGTGATCCACCAAGGAATAATAATGATTCAAGAAGAAGGGATATTGGCTCAACCCTAGTTTTCATCTCTATAGAAAAGGCGTACTCTCCAACAAATTGGAATTATTACGATATATATGATATCTCGATATAAGACTCCTCTTATAAAGATATCGAGGTAACCTTATTTAATAAAATAAGGTATTATTTAATTAAACTCTTTTAATTAAATGGGCTCCCTAATCTTATTAGGGATAATTAATTAAACTCCTTTAACTAATTTTCCCTCCTAATCCTATTAGGAATAAATGAGAGTACTTATATTAAATTAATTCCTAAACTCTTTTAGAAATTAAAAATAATAATTGTAATAATATTAATAAGACTCCTCTTATTAATTTATATTTAATATTTCTAAAATATTAAATAATAAATATTAAGCTATTTAATTTATTCTATCACCATAGATTAAATTAAATATACTTAACATATTATTACGATTATGCCATTAACTTCTTAAATAATTATTCTTCCTTTTATGGTGTGACCCTTTAGGTTCTCCATATTAAACCGGGTTGTGAATAAATCAATTAGAACAATTCTAATCTTATTTAAATAAATAAATTAAACAATTAATTTATTTAAATAATATTTATTCTACAATAGGATAAGCCTCCTAGCGATCAACGACTTTCCGGATAATATAGATTTCAACATTAATCATTAAAGAACCTTTGAGTAAATAGTTACCGTACAATTCAATCCTTCCACCATACAATGTCCCAATTAAATATAAGATATGGAATTCTTGTCAAGTCTTATTTTATTTAATTATATGTATTTCGATCTTAAATGCACAACCCCAAATAATGCAAATTAGAAACTCCTTTCTAATTTCATTCTGCCTTGGCCAAGGACTACTGGGTTGTCATTTATCGAATCACATAGGACATTTCTCTTCTTTTATTAGAAGTGGTAGATTCTTTATTGATCATACATTATCTCCATGTACAACTTATTATACCCAAGCATACCCTTTGATATACCCTAAGGGTCTTAAGGAATAAGTCAAAGTATAACTCATCATACACAAGATACTATGATGATCTCAAGTCCAAGGATTACTTGTACTACTATCACTACAGGAATTCCTATTGATAGGCAAATAAAACTCTATTAGGTATTCCTTAGCGAGCCAACGTTTCGGTGAACTTATTCTCTAATAAGCACCTACATACTTGCTTTAGTGTCTCCACACAAATGATCATAAGATCAATCATCCTCATCCAATGAGCAAGAAACGTATGTACCAATCTATCCGGATTCACTAATCCCCAATTTAGTAATCCAATGATTGGGAACTATTTTAGTTTTAAGCTTTCTAAGAATTTAGATCTCATTAGAATGATCATCATCATTATTCTAAAAGCATTGCTTAAAACTATGGGTTTATCACATATTATAAAACAACATCATGTAGATAATTAAAAGCCTTTAATAAATTAATACTTTTTATTAATAAATGAATAAGATTGTTACAAAGTATATGCTTTATCATCAAACATGATTGGCTTGAGTGCATACTACTTTCAGTATGTACTTTTTATCTAAGAGTTCCTGTTATTGAATAAGTAACTCTTTCAGTTCTATAGGTGCCATTCTGTACGGTGCCTTAGAAACTGGTGTCGTTCCTGGTGCAAGATCAATGATAAACTCAATCTCCCTACCTGGAGGAAAACCGGGTAAATCATCTGCAAATACATCAGGAAATTCCTTAACTATAGGTATTTGTTCTAGTTTTATTCCTTCCTGACGAGTATCAACTATATAGGCCAAATATCCTAAATAACCCTTTTTGAGTAATCTTTCTGCCTGAATTATAGTAAAACATCAAGATTGCTTAGGTGAACAACTACCATTGAACAATACTTTTGACTTCGAAGCAGTCAAAAGGTTAATACGTTTTTGATGACAATCAATCATCGCGTTATGATTAACTAACCAATCCATTCCTAGAATTACATCAAATTCTCCCAACTGAATTGGTATCAAATCTACCTTAAAATTATGTCCTTTTATTACCACACTACAGTTTCTATATATGGTCTTAACCGGAATTCTTTCATTATTAGCAATTTCTACACAAAATGGTTTGTCTAAATTTTCACAAGGCATATTCAAGTTTGTAGAGAAATTTCTAGACACAAATGAACAAGTAGCACCAGAATCGAATAACACATATGCATTTAAAGTGTTGATAGGGATGATACCTATCACTACGTCCTGTGAAGCAACAACATCCCTCACCGACATATTAAATGTTCTCGCGGTAGGTCGATTCTGAACCCCAACTGCAGCTACTGTTGATTTATTATTCTCTGGTATTTTAACCCATTTTCCTCCTTGGTTTGTGGGACAGTTCTTAGAAAAATGATCCATTGAACCATAATTAAAACATTTATTTTTCTTTGGAAGAGGACACTGTAAAAGATAATGTCCTGACTGTCCACAATTAAAGCATTTGTTAAGAAGATACTCTCCTCTATGTTTCTTATTACATTTAGGACAAGGTTTAATTTTATTATTACTAAAATTGTTATTAGTATTTCCTATCTTTTTCCTTGAATTGTTAGAAAAAGAATTATTCCATTTACGCTTGTTATTAAACCCACCTGAATTGGAACAACACTCCTTGCATTGGTCGTCAAGGGTAAAGCGAGAAGATGAAACTCTTTCGCCTCAGAGATATAATAAGCGCTTACTTTTTATGCATGATTATTAGCAGTTTATTTTGCTAATATATGCTAACACTGTGTATGATCAACACATTTCATATATACTAAGTGAAAGCATATTTTATTTCAGGACTCTGAATTTAGATGTGCCTGCACTTGCTGATACGGTGCCTCTTCTCGACAAGGATTGTACGTTTGATGTAGAGATGAATTCAACCTTAGGGAAATAAAGGATGACATTGAGGTGCCTCCAGAAATTCAAGAATGGGTCAAAGACAAACCTAAACCCAAACTTGATCAAACCACTTCTTTCAATCTCGGAACCATAAAAAGCCCTATGTTAATCCAGATTGGTTCAGACCTTAACCCAAACCAACAGAATGACATGGTTACGCTATTAACCCAATTTCAGGATGTGTTTGCATGGTCTCATTAAGACATGGTGGGTTTGTCCACTGATATTGTTCTTCATCGCAATCCCATTAAAGAGGGATTTAAGCCAGTCAAGCAAAAGCTCAGGCGATTGAAACCTGAGTGGAGTTTAAAGGTGAAAGAGGAAATTAAGAAACAATTTCAAGCTGGCATCATCATGGTGTCTACATATCCTGAGTGGATATCCAACATTGTCCCAGTGCCTAAAACTGGAGGGAATGTGCGAGTTTGCGTGGATTATCGGGACTTGAACAAAGCTTGCTTAAAAGACAGCTTTCCCGTACCATTTATCCACATTTTTATTGATAATATTGCGCAATATGACATGTACCTTTTTCTTTGATTGCTTCGCAGGGTACCATCAGATCATGGTTGCTGAGGAAGATCGTGAGAAAACTGCTTTCATCACGCCTTGGGGAACCTTTTGCTATAGACGGTTGTCATTCGGCCTCATCAATGCCGAAGCCACCTATCAACAAGTTATGATGGCTCTTTTCCATGACTTAATGTACAAAGAGATCGAGATCTACATGGATGACATCATTGTCAAGTCCCGGAAGGAGGATGACCATCTAGACCATCTCAGAAAGTTGTTCAACAGGATGCGTAAGTACAACTTGAAGTTGAATCCAGCCAAATGCGCCTTTGGCGTTAAATCAGGCAAGTTGCTAGGATTTCTAGTCAGCCACAAAGGAATTGAGATGGATCCTGCCAAAATCCAAGTCATCACGGAAATGCCCATTCCTCAGACAGAGAAGGAAATACGGGGATTTTTGGGAAGAATCAACTTCATTAGCAGGTTTATCTCTCAACTCACAGCAACCTGTGAGCCAATCTTCAAGCTATTAAGGAAGAACTCCTCTATGAAATGGAATGATGAGTGTCAAAATGCCTTCCTCACAATCAAGAAACAGCTAGTCAAAACTCCCGTGTTGGTACCACCCAGGGATGATGTTCCCCTGTTCATGTACATGTCCATAAGTGACAATGCCATGGGCTTCATGCTGGGACAGAAAGACGATAGAGGCCAAGAACGAGCTATTTATTACCTCAGCAAAAGGTTCAGCAGCAGTGAACACAAGTACACTCTGATCAAAAAGACGTGTTGTGCTTTAGCATGGGCTTCCATGAGGTTAAATCATTATCTTCATGGTCACACAACCCATCTCATATCTCGCGTGGATCCTCTCAAGTACGTGTTCAACAAACCCATGTTAAATTGCCGACTGTCCAGATGGAAGTTGATCATATAACAATTTAACATCGTATATGTGACTCAAAAGTCCATCAAAGGTCAAGGAATTGCGGATCAACTGGCCGCCGCACCTTCAGGGGATTTCAAACCCTTGGAAACATATTTCACTGAAGAAGGAGTAATGACAGTTCAGCAACACCATCAGTACGATACGCGCTAATCATGGAAGATGTATTTTGATGGAGCTGTTAATCTAGAAGGTTCTAGAGCTGGTGCAGTTCTAGTATCTGATACAGGGGAGCAGTATCCCGTCACCGTCAAATTATAGTTTGTCAGCACCAACAATACGGCTGAGTATGAAGGCTATCTCATGGGGCTAAAACTTGCCTGTTCAATACGCATCAGGCAGTTAACTGTCTTTGGAGATTCAGAGTTGGTAATCAGAAAATCCATCGGAATCTACCAAACTAAGGAACTACATTTGCTGCCCTACCATCGGCAAGTTTTGAAGATGGCTTTGGAGTTTGAATAAATCTCATTTCTACACGTTCCTCGTAATAGGAATGACTTTGCAGACGCATTAGCAACTTTGGCCTCCTTGATTCGCATATCAGATAAGGAACACTTTCCATGTGTCACAATTTCCATGCACAAGGCCCCAGCCTGTGGGAATTACGTTGGAGAAGTATCGGATGAGTTACCTCCCATCCAACATCCTTGGTATCAGCATATCAAGGAATATCTACGAGATGGATCTACACCCGCTGAGGCGAACCCGACTGAGAAAAGGCGGATCCATCGACTTGCTATGAAATTCTACCTGAGTGGAGATGCGCTTCACAAAAGAGATGCAGGACTAGGTCTCCTCAGATGTTTAGACAAAGATCAAGCCCAAAGGCTTATGGATGAAATCCATGGTGGAGTCTGTGGCCCCCACATGAGTGGCCCCCTCCTTGTCAAGAAAGTCCTCAGGACAGGACATTATTGGTTATCTCTCAAAGTTGATTGTTATTACCACGTCAAGAGATGCTATCAGTGCCAGATTCATGGGAATGCTATACACGCCCCTCCACGGGAACTCCACAACATGAGTTCACCTCGGCCCTTCTCAATGTGGGGAATGGACGTTATCGGGCCCATCAAGCCTAAAGCCATTAATGGTCATCAATTTATCTTCACCATGATCGACTACTTCACCAAGTGGGTAGGAGCAGCCTCCTTCCCCAGGGTTACTAAAGAAGTCATTATTGCTTTCATAAAAAATAATGTCGTTTGTCGATACGGACAACCCGAGGTGATTGTGTCAGACAATGCTAAGAACCTCAACAACAAAATGATGGAGGAATTATGCAATAAATTCCACATCAAACATCTTAACTCTGTCATCTATCGTCCGAAGATGAACGGTGCTGTTGAAGTGGCTAACAAAAACATCAAGAAGATTATGCAAAAGTTGTCCACCAACCACAAAGATTGGCCTGACCTATTGCCTCTCACTCTGTTAGCCTACAGAACCTCAATGCACACTTCCACTGGGGCAACTACATACGCTTTAACCTATGGAATGGAAGCAGTGCTCCCCATAGAAGTTGAAATGGAATCCCTCAGAGTGCCGATAGACGCTTAGCTGGATGAAGACCAATGGGTGCAAGACAGGTATCACCAATTGTCTCTGATAGACGAGAGGCGAACCACGTCTATCTTCCATAGTCAGTAATATCACCAAAGGATCGCCAGATCCTACAACAAAAAAGTTCGGCTACGACAGTTTAAACAACATGACTTGGTTTTGAAAAAGATCCTTGACAACCAAGATCAATCTAAAGAAAAATTCGCTCCTAACTGGGAAAGCCCGTTTATTGTCAAGGAAGTATTGACAGGAGGCGCTCTCAGATTACAAGAAATGGACGGCGATGAATTTCCACAACTCATCAACTCTGACATCGTGAAACGGTACTATGTCTGAAGTTGCCATTAGTCAAACATCCTGGTGTTGGACCATCAAATCACCAGTCATTCCGGTTCTTTAACCCTTTACCACATACAACTCTTCTACACTTTGCTCCTCAGGGAAACATACTCTTCAAGCTAGCAGCCTGGCTTTTCTGCGTTCCTACAACTTAGGTCATCCCACTAATGATTGAACCTCTCGCGTTTGCAGTTTGGCTACCCATACATGGGATCAAACTTCTCATACCTGCAATTTATCCTCAACCTAGGATTAAAATTTCTCCTCCCCGCACTCTGACCTGCACATTGGATTACGCTTTTCATCTCGCCCTATGGGGCAAACTACGTCAACCTGATCTCCTCTTCAATAGGAGTAGGTAGGCAAACATTTCATATGGCCAGGTCGCAATAAACCAAAAGCAACAAAAACATTTCTACCCTCTTCTCCTCACAAAAACAACAAAAACATTCCTACACCATTTCGCCATATACATGCAGTGTTGAACCTCTTACACGAGGTTGAACTACGAGACTGATCTCCTCTTCAATAGGAGTACGTAGGCAGCCATTCATGGTTCGGTCTCACCCCCTACCAAAATACAAACCCTTGTCAGTTGGTACTGGAATCACCTTTTAATCCACTACATTTCGTTGGTTTCAGACCAAAGGGATGGAATTACCTGAACTCCTCCTAAATAGGAGATTCGACGACCATCTAAGCTGCGGTCATACCTTGGAGAGTAACACCAATCCATAAGAGGTGGAATTAACTAGGCTTCTCCTAAATAGAAGTACTGGCGACCATCTGTGGTGCGGTCAATCTCAGAGAGGAAAGCCACACTCCTCTCCATTTTTCAATATAGAAACCAGTAAAAAGACACCAAAGATGGTAGGGAAACATACAGATCGATGATCCATTCTGAAGTATCCAGAGACAACTCAATGTTCATCCACCCAGGAGGAATTTAGAATACATCAGGATCGCAACCCTGAAGCAGCAGGAAAAATATCAAGTAAGTAGCAAAGCATATCTAAAAGGGAAGTGATCCAAAAATATATTTCCCTGTCATATATATAATGTTGTTTGATATATACAATGTAAATTGTACATGACAAAATGGCTAATCTAGTCTGTGCAAGTAAATACAAGCTCATTTACAAGTCAGGGTATATGCGAGCTAACAAGCCCAACATGGCGTCCCTATCAGAAGATGGAGGTGAAGCTGTGGTCTCTTGTATGAGAATATCCACACGACCCAACACATCTGCAGCCATCTGCATGGTGACCATATGATCATCAATATATGCGCTCATCTCTGCGATCATGCCAGTGGTAAGGGACCTCACCTCGATCTTATTTGTGGCTACATCACGGGGCGAGATATGGCACTATCCGCTCAATTATCCTTCGCATGCTCCCATTAATCTAGCCTCATCCCGCTCAACAACAGCGACATCTCTGCGAGCTAATGCCTCGTCTCTCTCTAATAGAGCTGCGTCTCTCCCATCAAGGGTAGTCAACATCATAGATTGAGCCTGATCTCTCTCAAAGGTCATCAGATGAAGACTCGCTCAAAGTCTTTGTCTTCGAAAGTCTTTGAATCAAAAAATAATCTTTAATCTTGGGAGAATCCGGAAGAAATGCTGGCAACCCAGAAGCGGGCTCATCCTCGATGTAAGAATCGATGTCCTCCATGGGCTCTACGTCATCTAACTTGCTATCCGGTACTGTAGATACTGCTGCAGCCGATAAAATCGCTGTCTCCATCCATGTGGAATACTTTACAGAACAACCCGGATGACTGACAGAAAAAGCAGCTATCTCACGCTGATCCCAAGAAGCATACACACGGGATCGGTCCTCTGCTGAGAGATATCGAGAAGCTGAACGTTGACCTATCGCCCCCTCGAAAGGATGAAAGTCCTGGAGTTGGTCAAACTGTGACATCACGGCCAGTGGGTGATAAGTAGTCACACCCCTCAAACCTGCCAGATGGAGGTAGTCCATGCCCGGAGCATGAGTAATGAAGCTTTATGGTGAGCTAAGCCCCGAACACGACACTATGCTGAATGGATCTTTGATATCTGCCAAGAATGTGGACCAAGACAGAGCATCTATACACTCCGATGGCTGAAAGGAGTATGACATGGCTACATCATGGGTAAACCAATACCCATGCCGTCTAAGAGTGCCAATTGGTCTCAAGTGTGACATAAACCACACATATAGCATGACCAAACTCCCAGTGAACACTCCTGTCAGATAAGTGCAAAGAAGTAGATGGGATCTTGTGCCAGGTCTCTCGCTACAATCATAGGTGCAATGGTACGACCCTCTCTAAGAGATCTCACCGCCATGATGACTCGGATGTCTATCTCATCCATGTACTGTGACATATAGACATCTGACTGAAGACGCATGACGCAGTTGAGACATCAACCCCGCCAAACGCCCGGTGATCTTACGGTGCGGTGAAATCCCCGAATGTCGTGACTAGCTATCCTCACGAGCCAAATCATATACAAAAACTTATTTGGGATATCACGTAGCCAGACATCATCTCATCCTGTACCACTCTGCGCTGTAATCCAGTGAGAGTCATGAATCGTCTACTCATGTCTCCTAAAGCCAGATGCGCGCAAGGTCTGTCTAAAGGCAACATCGTCAATCGTGCATACTCCTCCAGAGTAGGAGTCAACTCATGGGTCCCGAATCGAAAAACCTTCCTATCCGGTACCCAATGCTCTAGCATCCCGTCCACAAACCCTGCGGGAACATGAAATATCAAAAAAGTCATGGTATCTTTGCTGTTGAAATGATCTCTGATCACCCCATCTCGGTGGTGACATGCTATCATACCACGATCGCATACCCAATGCCACCAATGATGGTGGGGTATGATTTATACGTCTAACTGTCGAAGAAGACATATGTGCGGGCCATGTCATAAGACCATCCATGGGTTAATGCCGAATATCTCTGGACATACATACATATGCATAACATGATACATGCATAACAGATAATAGATGGTAATATGATATAGTGAATGAAAAAACTGTGCATACATTCCTAAGTATATCAACATCTAATACATCATCTCTGTACTGACTACAAATATGGGAAATGGGGCATGACGCAGCCCTACTACTAATGAGAGGCCTATCAAAAGATATAGCGAGAATGGGGTACAACCACCCAATATCTAACGAGAGACCTATCAAAAGATATAACGAGAATACACATCGAAGAAGAAGACCAAGGTGTCGATGTCCACATCATCAATCTCAGACACCGATGTAACTCCTCCGAGTCACTAGATCTCTATCAGCGGGGATGTCGGGGCTATATAGAGGAGGATCTGCTGGCCAAGCAAAACCAAATGGGTCATCCGAGGGGCGGGCTTTGAATTGGAATGATCAAATGAAGCCGCCTCTGCCGGATCTCTGCCCAAATGCCGCATAAATATGTGTGCCTGGTCCAACTGCCGGGTTAAACAATCAATCTATGTCATATGAGTCAGATCTCGGACACAAGCTATCCAATCTGTCATCATCACGGATCCTGGAACCATATCCCCCATAAATTATGTGGCGTGAGACTGTGCTCCAATAAGACGAGGAACCACCAATATTTGGGCGTCTCGAGTACATGGACCCTCCGATAATGCAAAAGCTATCAACCCCAACAATGGGATATCGGTGACGGGGTGCTGCGATCTGAGCCGATGGCGCTTTGCAAGAGAGGAAAGATTGGTATACGAATCTCCCCTATGGTGCTCCTAATAGCACGCTCTCCTAAATAGAGCTCCCAGCCTCCATATGTGAAGAGAGGAACTCTCCTGGTGGAAATCAAGTACTCGACTCTAGTCGGGTATCCATCCTCAAAGACAATGGTCAAGTGTTCCCCTGACTAAGGAATCCATGTGATGGAATCAGCTGTCAGCAACTCCAGCTGCATACGACAGTGAGTGAAACCCTCAGCTACAGGGACCTCCGGTAAAATGGAATGATGCCATCGTCGTCCTCGTGGATAGGTATCTAAACCTAACATACTCACAGGACGTAAGCATGGGAGCCTCTTATAGGCCCAAAACTGCCAACACAATGGCAAAACATCTACTATCAGTAAACACTCTTAACCTATAAATGGGAAATGACAAGAGAAATACTCACCAGCAGAAACGGGTATAAGCCTGGCCAAGCCTCGGTCAAACCCTGTGAGCGTATACGCATGCCCCAGAGGAAATAGGCAAAGGTATAGGAGCCCTAATCATACTCTTCAATACGGTCGACGTCACACATGGCACTGATCAAAGCGAAAGAAACCGTAGAAGAGTTTTCTGCTATGAAGCAGCCTCTAATGATCATCAGGAATAATTGCTGCAAAATGCGATCCCTGATTCTGACATCATCAGGCATGGGCTCACTCAAAAGCCCGCTCATAGCATCTACGCTCAAAGGACCTGAACGGACAGTCCTTCCCTTGAGCGACTCCGCCGGAACTCCTAACAAGGATCTGACGACAGTAGGGGTAATATTCGCCATGCAAGGTACTGGCTCCCCTCTAAACTCCATACCTGTGATAAATCGCCAATCCATTGGCGTCATCATCACCTCGCAATCCAGCAGATGGAGTGATCGAGTGCGATGAAACCATCATTTCGAACAATGCCCCGAGGTAACCCCAAGGACAACGACGGGGAAGGATGGAGAAGAATGCCCCGAATCCCCAATCATGCACTACAACTCGGTAATCAGGATGAAGAACCTGATACATGGAGTGTATACTAAACCAATTCCCTCGAGGCTGCGTGAAGCCGGGAACCTGCATGAAATGCAGATCAACATCAGAACCCTTTAATCCTCATTAATAGGAAAGAAGGAAGATCAAAGTCTAACGCCATACCTCGTTAGCATGCAAGTACATCGAGGGTTGTCTGCTCAAATCACCCAGAAGCTCTGGGTTTGCCACCTGAATACAAGGTAGCTCCCTACGAGGGACATGTGCAGCAGGAGCGGGATCCTCAATCAGAATATATGCATCCACGTCCTCAATGTCTGGTATGTCTGCCTGGACTGGACGAATCACGGCCTCTACCAATCGACGAGGTTGTCTGACAGAGCGGGGTCGAGGCACTTCAGAAGCCCTCCGCCGTATACCAGAAGTGGTCATGCAGGAACTACTCGGCTAATCCGGATCCATGATATCTGGACAACATCTCTCCAAATCACCTCAAAAAGGGTGTGGTATTTCCTTACCTGGAGCTTTCTAAAATGAATTTTATGACTATATGCATGCATGCATTTACTTTAACATACAATAGAGTTAAAATGCATGACTACCTAATGCCTATATTTGAAAAAAAAATTCCATAGTCCCCTTTGAAAATAGGACTATCCACATGCACATAGGCATGTCTAGGTGGCCATTCAGTAGCACACCTGCCCCAAAGTCATATACATAATATATGCATTAAAAATCAAAATCATACATGCATAAGGTTAACCTCAATATCAGGAGTACTTTACCTTTCTACCTTTACTCATTGGTCCTCAAATAGAACAAAAAAATAGAAGAAAAAGGTGCCATTTTGACTGTCTCAAAAGTCAAATTTTTTCACATCATTATGTTCAGCATGGTTTAATACTAACATTTATTATGTTGAATATTTTTTAGCAAGTCATTTATGTATACATAATCACTACTATGTGTTTAGATGCATTTCATGCTATAACTCAAAATCCAACGTATAAAAACTAGAAAAAATACATGCATACATTACCAGGATAGTGTAGAACACTTGTACGGTGACAGAATTTGCAGAAAATAGCCCGAACTCAACAGATCTGAAGGAGGCTCATGGATTTCTCTTCGCGCAACAAGTTGAAAATGACTTGTGAGACCAATCTGCTGGATTTTATCATCCACGATTGGCCGCAGGCTCATCTGCGGCTGTAGTAGGTGTATCTGCGGCACCCCTATGTGGGCCCCACCCCTTCGACTCGGTCCAATTCGAGTTGCAAAGGAGTTCTTGCAGACTAGAAAAGTCAAATCGGGAATAAAAATGCCACGCGATTGAGCAAAACAACATACAATACTGGTCTTCTCAGATGAAACTTTGAGTCTATACATCGCTCATTGGTAGTCTCCCAAACACGAGGTATACCCTATCAATGATCTCATTTGTCACAAATCACATCCGACAATACATTATACGGATTACGATCATCACTAACTACGGGTCATTACCCTAAATAATTCTCCGATGGGGGTTACAACGTGAGTCCCCGACGGGTTACAACGTGAGTCCCCGACGGGGGTTACAACGTGAGTCCCCGATGGGGGTTACAACGTGAAGCCCCAGCATGGGATTACAACATACATTAAAGCCATTGACACACATATCAACGAAGGTCAAGCAGCCTTGACGTTATCTCAGCCGATAGCAGTTAAACCTATCAGAGCTCTAGAGCTATTCGAGGATCTCTCACTCGATTACTCATATTCCCCAGCGGATCCCCGGCGGGGGTCACAACGCAATGTTCCATTGATTCACATGTTAGTGAAAGTCAAGCAACCTTGACAATCTACCCATAGAATGCTCCGTTGATTCACACGTCAGCGAAGGTCAAGCAGCCTTGACAGTATATCCCACAAGAGTTTTCAACCGTTGATTCACTTGTCGGTGAAGTACACGTCAATGAAGATCAGGCATCCCTAACAGCATTTGTTGTTGGTAGTAAATCCAATAGTATCTTGACATATTCTGCCAATACTAACCAGGAAAGGTCAATGTTATCAAAGAGGATAGATGATGGAATATGTTATACGCATCCTCAAACAGATCAAGCTTTATCCCCATAGATCTCTTACACATAAGAGGTATATCTTCAGGATCAAGTTGTTATCAAAGACATAGGAATTCAGTGATAACTCCAACATCAACATCCTAAGAGATTCAGATTACACATCAAATCTGGTCAACATTGCCAATCCCCAGTTGAAGTAACAGGGAGCGAGTAATCATCCCCAACATGTTGGGCTACAACCCCGTACACATGCATCATACATTTGCCTCATGTTGCTACATACAGTACCATGTTTGTCTTGTTGCATTTCAAGTGTATAGGATTCTTTATCCTACCCATGCATCGCCATGCATGAGTATGATAAAGAGGGGCATCTTTAGACACTCAAAATTTTTTGTACTACTGTCACTAACATTGCAGGAGGACAGATTCATCTTTTAAGAGGGAACCATGAAAGATAATCCATATCCATACCGGATACTACCAAAAGTTCAGCATCAACCCCGGAACACACACTGGGAGTAAAAATTCCAACCTCGGATATAACCCCGAGGCATGCAGATCCAATACCAGAACACACACCGGAGAAGACCGATTAATCTCGGAGATAACCCCGAGGTATCCAGTCTCAGTCCCAACCATAGGAATATCCACCAACCTTGGTGATAACCCTAGGGAATGCAGTTTCGGCGATAACCCCGAAAATGCTTGTTTCAAATGCGACCAGCTTCAATCTCGGTGCTCACAATGAGATAATTTGTACCAACCTGGTGATAACACTTGGAGGACAGGCACACCTCAAAGATGACAATGAGGACCTTTGACAAATGCAGCAGTCCAATCTCAGCGAAGCTCTGAGCAACGTCTACTTTATCAGCCCAATCCGGCGATAACACCAGTTAGGGGCAACATCGTCATCTAGCCAACGCGATGTCATGCCACGTCATCTAACCAATCCCGAGTGACTATTGTGTGGGGTAACGGATGGAAGTTAAATCTTGAAGACCGGAGGGCATCATCCCATCTTTAATGACTTCGTACAAACTCTAATCCCATGCCATCGTACAACTCTCGACAACGGCGGTTCGAAATAGGTCATGTATACCTTAAACGGATGCCCAGATTGCACTTCTTAAAGTTTGAGTGGACATTACAGTGCCTAAGTGCACGTACTACGAGACGACCAGGCCCGAGAAACCCAGGTCCACCCAGGTTGCCTCTGGTACACTTGCGGCTCTGCCGCAGGTACAACTGCGACTAAATCATCTATAAATAGAGGGCTTGGGGTGCCCATTTTGCAAGAGAAAACAGCGAGGAAGCCCTGCCCAATTTGCTTTACACTGACTCCATGCAGTGTACTTTCTCATTTTAAACACCTGTGAGCTCATATATAGCCTCTTTTATACCTACAAATGCTAGTATTTACCCACTCTAAAGATATAGAAGCCTTGTTTGGCAGTCAACTGTAAGCCTTCTCACACACTTTATGTTAGACCCCGAATTTTATGAATAAAGATTTAAATTTCTCGAAATATTTTTTTAAATATTATGGTGTAGATTTGGTATAATGTTATAGTTGTGGGTAATATTTATAAATTTTTCAAAGTATGCAAGTTGTTGTATAATATTCGATTGTTCAAAGAATATTCTTTTTGTCGGGGAATATCCGTACGACGGTACAATCATTAGTGGACCCCACAACAGAATTATTGTCGGATTGAGAAAATGACAAAAATATTTTTATGAAAATAACGGCAAAAGTGTTACCGTTAAAAATGTTAAACTACTCGGTAGTAAAAGTACAATAATACACGTGGTTGTATAGTAGCACACGGTATTGATTATTGATGCTTACGTGAGAAGTCACTCAGTTATACTCAATTATTATTACAGTAATTGCTGCATCATATCTCTCATATTATTGATTCAATTATTGTTACAGTATCATCTGCATAACATGATATATTATTAAATCAATAATTGAGACGGCAAAGTTATTCATATTATTATTTGCAATATTGACAATGTCTAGAGGTTACATCGAGGAGAGGTTTGGACACCTAATCAGGCGCTTGATAAGGAGAAATCCTTATCGGAAAGCCCCTCTTTCACAGGAGCGACACGGTTGTTAAATATTGTGAATTATAATATTAATGATGAATAAGTTCGTGTTGATTAAAGATAAATTTTATAGTTCCATTGTGTTGGAATTATTTGTGTTAGTGGAAATCGACATTTGTTTCGATAATAATTGATGTCTAGAGGTTATATTGTTCAATCGGGTATTCAGGGCACTTTTCGTGTCAGAGTACTATTCACGAGTTACTATTCATGAGTTACTATTCACGAGTTACTATTCACAAGTTACTATTCATGAGTAACTATTCATGAGTTACTATTCACGAGTTACTATTCACGAGTTACTATTCACAGGGTACTATTCACCGGTAAAATATATTTCTTTTCGGTCCAAATCATTTTTGGGTACAATATTATTCCATTAGGAGATGTGCTAATTTTTCAGACCATTGGTTGAAGATATAATAGTAAATCAATATGGACCGCTGGTGGAAAGTTATAATAGTAAATCAATATAGATCGCTGGTTTAAAGTTTTATAGTAAATCAGTATGGACCGTTGCTTTAAGTTTTAATAGTAAACCAATATGGACCATCCGTTTAAAAGTAAATCAATCTGGACCGTTCATGAATTAGTTACTATTCAGTCCATTCTCCTATAAATAGAAGCTCATTCCTTCATTATTTCTTACGAATTCACTGAAACTCAAGAGAGAGAAACTATAGAGAGAAAGAAGAAAAATATTCTGCTACTTCACTTCTCCAATATCCAGTTTTTTTTAAGGTAGGGAATATTATTTGTTATACTCATAAGGGGTATTATTTCTTTCTTATTCATGAAGAAAACTTCTGTTATTCCATTTTCTTTATTATTATATTGCAATAACCTGTTTATGTGAAGTACCGCATACATGGTGAAATTCTTTTGTTATTCCATTCTTTATTATTACATTGGAAATAATGCATGCATGTGATCTCATCGCATATCCGGTGAATTTTGTTGTTATTCGATTCTTATTATTATGTTGGAATAACCTATTTATGCGAAGTACCGCATACATGGTGAAATTTTCTAATATTCCATTCTTTATTATTACGTAGAATATCACATGCGTGCGTTCGCGGGACTGGTTCCATTATTTATTATTACGCTTGGAATATCTTCTTTTGCATTTTCTGTGGGACTGGTTCCATTATTTATTATTCGTCAAAATATATCGTATGCATGCGTTTATCTGGGACTGGTTCCATTATTTATTATTACATTGGGAATAAACATGCATGCGATCTATCGCACACATGGTGAATCCTTCTGTTATTCCATTCTTTATTATTCTGTTAGAATAAACTGTCTATGTGAATTACCATGTGCATGGTGAATGATCCTTCGTATTCATTCCTTATTAAATTGTGGAAATGATATGTCTACGTGGATTACCACATAGCGGGCAAAAATCCATTTGCAGTTTCATATATTCTATTATACTCAGTTGGTTAAAGCTTTGGCTTCTATACTCCATAAAATTAGTGGAATATCCTTGATATTTGCACTTCATCCAGTATCTTTTCATGGAAATATTCTTCTAAGCATTCTTGAATTTTACTCTACAAAGTAGTATCATGTTGACAATGTGGATGTTATTGGTTCCTGGATAAATTAATTTATAAATCTTTAAAATTTATTCTTGAACTTGTTTTATTGAATTATTATGTCATTTTCATCATCCTTATGCTTATATTGTGATGAGAGTCAACTTTGGCTTACGTGCATAGATGGACTTGGTATGATTATGACCAGGGATTATTCGGTATAATCATGACTGTAATGTGACGAATGATGTGGTAAAAGTGTTAGGTTTGTAATATTCTTGAACGCAATCAAATTGCAAAAATTAAGCGGAAGCGTGTAAAATCAGAGTTTAAATTTTTTTTACAAACCATATACCCGGATCACCCTTTATGCACAATTATTAATTAAACGAAAAGATAAAGAATAAATCATACCCTTGAAGATCGAGCTTCCTCAGGTACAAGTTCACTTCCAAATCCTTTCGCGTTCAATCTTGAATCCACCGGGTTTTTGTTCCTTCCTTTGATCAACGTTAGCCAACCATATGTTTGGCCTCTGAGGTGATCCACCGAGGAAAATAAGAATTCAAGAAGATGGGTGGTTGGCTAAACCCTAGTTTTTCTATCTCTATAGAAAAGGTGTACTCTCCCAACAATTGGAATTATGTCGTATGTTGAAAAAGTCAACAACCCACACCACCCATAATAAGACTCCTCTTATTTATAGATGTGGGCAACCCATCTTAACAATTAAGGAATTAGGTTTTATTTAATTAATTAAATTCTTTTAATTAATTAAGCTCCCTAATCTTATTAGGGATAATTAATTAAACTCCTTTAACTAATTTTCCTTCCTAATCCAATTAGGAATTAATGAGAGTACTTATATTAAATTAATTCCTAAACTCTTTTAGAAATTAAAATAATAATAATTGTAATAATATTAATAAGACTCCTCTTATTAATTTATATTTAATATTTCTAAAATATTAAATAATAAATATTAAGCTATTTAATTTATTCTATCACCATAGATTAAATTAAATATACATAACATATTATTACAATTATGCCATTAACTTCTTAAATAATTATTCTTCCTTTTATGGTGTGATCCTTTAGGTTCTCCATATTAAACCTAGGTTGTGAATAAATCAATTAGAACAATTCTAATCTTATTTAAATAAATAAATTAAACAATTAATTTATTTAAATAATATTTATTCTACAATAAGGATAAGCCTCCCTAGCGATCAACGACTTTCCGAGATAATATAGATTTCAACATTAATCATTAAAGAACCTTTGAGTAAATAGTTTGCAGACAATTCAATTCTTCCACATCTACAATATCCCAATTAAATATAAGACATGGAATTCTTTGTCAAGTCTTATTTTATTTAATTATATGTATTTCGATCCTTAAATGCATAACTCCAAATAATGCAAATTAGAAACTCCTTTCTAATTTCATTATGCCGCCAAGGACTCTTTGGGTTGTCATTTATCGAATCACATAGGACATTTCTCTTCTTTTATTAGAAGTGGTAGATTCTTTATTGATCATACATTATCTCCATATACAACTTATTATACCCAAGCATACCCTTTGATATACCCTAAGGGTCTTAAGGAATAAGTCAAAGTATAACTCATCATACACAAGATACTATGATGATCTCAAGTCCAAGGATTACTTCAGATTACTATCACTACAGAATTCCTATTGATGCAAATAAAACTCCATTAGGTATTCCTTAGCGAGCCAACGTTCGGTGAACTTATTCTCTAATAAGCACCTACATACTTGCTTTAGTGTCTCACACAAATGATCATGAGATCAATCATTCTCATCCAATGAGCAAGCAACGTATGTACCAATCTATCCGGATTCACTAATCCCCAATTTAGTAATCCAATGATTGGGAACTATTTTAGTTTTAAGCTTTCTAAGAATTTAGATCTCATTAGAATGATCATCATCATTATTCTAAAAGCATTGCTTAAAACTATGGGTTTATCACATATTATAAAACAAAGATCATGTAGATAATTAAAAGCCTTTAATAAATTAATACCTTTTATTAATAAATGAATAAGATTGTTACAAAGTATATGCTTTATCATCAAACATGATTGGCTTGTGTGCATACTACTTTCAATCTCCCACTTGCACTAAAGCCAATCGTCATGGTATCTTATACTCTTCTTCTCTAAGTGACGATTATCCTGTTTGTTGGATAAGCTTTAGTTAATGGATATGTAATGTTGTTCATGAGAGTCCACTATCTCTATAGTGATTTCCCATCTTTCAATGATTCTAATAATCAAATGAAAGTGCCACAACACATGTTTAGATTCAAGATGAGACTTAGGAACTATTCCTAGTTACAGTAATGAACTTTTAATCCAAACAATCAACTTGATGACTTCATTTATAGCTATATACTTTGTCTTTATCACTAAACCAAAGCAACTCTTTCTTTGTTTGGAACCTTTCAATTCAACGCACCTTTGTTCAAGATAACGCTTTACCTTAAAGTGGATTTTTGGTCGTCTTAGTGCATCTCGAAAAACTTGAGTCTGTAAAGCCCTCTAGTTTTAATTCAGACCCACCATGTATGCTCACATCCTTAGTGCCGATTAAGAACTTTAAGATGTTTTTCACTAACTCATAGTGAACTTCTCCAGAATATGACCGATCAACATCAGGTCTCGTATATTTCATTGCATACATGATTGTCATTCATGCGACCTCTCTTTTCAGGAGTCTGTGGGGACTATTAAGAGAGATACACTCCATAGCTCATCGACATGAGACATCTCTTGGAGTTTGCCATGCTAAATGACTTTAGCATCAAATGAATATACGTTCCTTGGGTTAAGTCGAGCATCCTTTTAAATCTATCTATATAGATTTATATCCCCAATTAAGATACTCTTCCAAATCATCCATGGAGGAATGTTTAGACAACTTTATCTTTACTGATTGTAGCATTGGTATGTCATTCCTTATCCGTAGTATATCAACATGTAGTACTAGGAATGTCACGATGCTCCCACTGACCCTTTTGTACACACTAGGTTCATTCTTATTTTTGATAAAATCAAACTCTTTTGATTTATTTCATCAAAACGAATGTTCCATTTTTGAGAATATTGCTTCAATCAATTTCTCTGAGTGTCTACAACTCTTAACTCATCGTATGTAACTGGATCATCATCTTCTATGATGCGTACCTCATCATCATCATCTATGATGAATCCATACCTCCTAGGTATCTTCGGTACTATTCAGCATTTGATTTAGGTTGTGGTACAATAGGTCTATCTACAGGTTCCTCTTATTTGACTTATAGTGTTTTGTGGTTCTTGAACTTTTCAAGATCTATTATCCTCCCACTAGCCCCTTCAATGATAAACGCCTTTATCTTAGAAGGCAGCGTGTTTCGTAACAAACACCTTTTGCTAAGTAGAATTATAGAACATATACCCTAAACTTACTTTAGGATGTCCCACAAATCGACACTTGTCAAATCTTGTCCCAAGCTTATCCTTTTGAAACCTTTTCACATAAGTTGGAACCCCTTATCTTAACAAACTTAAGATTAGGAATCCTCCCTGTCCATAACTTTTATGGAGTCTTGGGGCCGGATTTAGAGATTACCTTTTCTTAGATATGCAACCATTTCTAGGACATGATCCTAGAAGGATACTGGAATGTCGGTAAAATAATTATGGACCGTACCATGTCCAACAAGGTACGATTTTTCCTTTCAGATACATCAATCAATTATTATGTTTCAAGAGGCGTCCATTATGAGAAAACCATTTGAGATGATCTAGAAACTTATTGCACAAGTATTTATTCCTTGATCCGATCAAAGAATTCTAATACTTTATCAATTTATTTCTCTTCTGAATTCTTTGAACCTTTCAAATAATTCATACTTGTATTTCAACAAATACACATATTCAACTCTTTGAATGATCATCTCCTTTTCTTATACTAGTTTGTTCAATTTGCAAAATTATTTTCATGTAAGTCAAGTATACAAAATTTATTAAGTAATATTCCAGTTCTATACAAAACATTATTATTATAAATAGAACAACAATTGTTCTTAATTATAATACCAAAGATTTCATTGTCCAACAATAAAATGGAAATAATATTTTTAACAAGAGGCGGGATACAATAACAACTTATTGACTTAATAGATTTGCCGTAGGCATTGCTAAACTATAAGTTTCTATGGCTAATATGGCAACCTTTGTTACATTCCCCGCACATAGGATTACTTATATTTGTTTAGCTTTTCTACTGCTTGGTCCCTTCATAAATCTATATTTATGATAACCAAAGTCGGTATCCAATACCCAAGTAGAACCTTGACTTAAAGAAAATTTATTTCAACCATGAACAAAATAATATTTATGTAGAAACTTCACTAAGCTTCTTTGGTTAGCCTCTCTGAAGATGCTTCTCGCAGATTTCCTTCCAAAGTGTCCTTACTTATTGCGGTGGAAGCAAACTCCTTTACTATCCGTATCGCTTTTGTTCTTATTATCCTTTGTTTTGCCTTTTCATTTACCTTCTTTGAATCGATTCTTCTTTTCGGAAGATCCTTTGGCCCCTACCAAGAAGACTTGATCTTTCTTGGTTGGAAAGTGACTCTCAACATTTTTCAATATGTTAAGCAAATCGGTGAGGTCGATATCTAGCTTGTTCATATGAAAAATTCACAACAATTGTGAAAGGAGTTAGGGAATGAGTGCAAGATCAAATCTTGGCTCAACTCTCCATCCATGACAAAACTCGTTGTCTAATTGATCAATCAAATTGATAATGTTAAGGACTTTTATCATCTTTGTAGTGTCACCTGGTCATTCTAGATCGAAGAGCTCCTTAGATATCGATATCTATCGACCCCTACTTTCCTCACCATCAACTACTTGATGTGCGGGGAATATAGTAGAAGCATCCATAGTTTCATCTTGTGTTTGAAGCTCGTTACTTTCATAGATGTGAGCATGATGCATTGAGCTAATCGTGCATCATCTTGCCACTTTCTAAAAGTAGCAATGTCTTCCTCGAGAGGCATTGTCTACAACCATTCTTGAGGATAGGCGATTAAGGACATAAGATAGCTTTTCACTATGAGAACTATTCTCAAATTCCTTAACCAATCCATTTAATTGATTCAGTTAATTTAGCATCTAATATGCTTCATGATGATAGTAATTTTAGACATTGTAAAATTACAGTAAATGAATTTGTAATTAACAACATTTTAACATACATTCTTTTATTAATTACCAAAATAAATTAGGTCTTGTTTTAAATTGGTATCTCCACTATTTTCTTCAAACTATATTACCTCACTTATATAGTTCGGCAAAATCTAATTAAAGATTTGCTAGTGAGAATAAGGATCCCATTTCAAATATATATAGCCTTGTGGTGACACAAACAAACTATATATAAATAAATAGGTAGACAACTTTTGTCAATTACATCAACTATGCAACTCCTTTTCTTTTGTCTCTTAGATTATTTTGATCAAGTGGTGGCACATCCAGAATCAAAATTATCCAAGTTAAGTCCGACCTAGCACTCCATATATTCAAAAAGAGAAAATATCATCCTTGTGGTGACACAACAAAACAATATTGTTCAATTTTCTTTATAAGCATCAAATGTGATAAATTAACATCTTAAATACTTAATACTTGCCTTGTGGTGACACAACAAACTCATATTAAATATTTAATACTCTATTAATTTTATCATGTTAGAAAGGCGACGTTCGATATTCCAAATATCTTTGAACGCTTAGGAGTTATATAAAAATTGAGGGTTTCTTATTAATTTGTCTCATCTTTTTTATATGCATGCACATATATATATAAAATACGCGATATATTAATGAACATGTGAAGCATGTTTGCATAATATATAATATATATAGTATAAGCATTGCATATAGAATACTATATTCTACTCGAATTGATTATGGACTTTTATTCTAGTTTGGTTCACTAGAGCCACCAAGTGAACCAAAAGGTCAAACTCCCTAGGGTGCAAGAAATAATATTTAAATATAACTATTACATTTAAACCCGGGCTCCATTACAAACGGGTCTTCACGCGCTCCTTGCTCCTTAATCTCTAATTTTTCAAAAATTCTAACTATTCCTATTACAAAACTATTTAAAATAAATAGAAACCTTGATCGTGATCGAGGGAAGTACATAGGAGGGGAATAGAATTTACATTAAGAAAAAATTAGAGAAGACGAGGTACGCAGACCCTATTTAATAAAACCCATACATTCATGCATCCAACTAAAATAAAATCCAATCATATTGGTCAATAGTCCATAATCAATCCCATTTATTATCATACACATCACCATATGCATCAATAAATAACATTCATCTTATGAATAATAAACATTTAATATATATATTGATATCATTTAATGGGCAAATTTAGTTAGTATAAAATCTAATTTTGAATTAAAATAAACTCTTTTATTTTAATCCAAATTTAAATCAAAATAAAACTATTTTATTTTAATTTATCCTATTTTGAATAATAAACTATTTTATTTTAATCAAAATCTTTAATCAAAATAAACTCCTTTATTTTAATTAATTATGGAATCCAATTCCATATATAAAAAATCTTTAATTAAAATAAACTCTTTTATTTTAATTAATTATGGAATCCAATTCCATGTAAAAAAAATCTTTTATTAAAGGAAACACGGATATTCTTTCCTATTCACAAATAAACTCCTTTATTTTGAATAATATGAAATCTTATTTCATATTTAAATAAACTCTTTTATTTAAGGAAATTAGGATTCTCTTTCCAATTCACAAATAAACTCTTTTATTTTGAATAATATGAAATCTAATTTCATATCTAAATAAACTCATTTATTTAAGAAAAATAAAATCCAATTTCAACTCCAATTAGTTATCATGGAATCCAATTCCAACTCTAATTAGTTAGCATGAAATTTAATTTTAAAATTAAAATAAAATCTTTATTTTAAAATTAAAATAAACTTTTTATTTTAATTATAAAATAATTAAGAATATATATATATAACTATTATATATATATATAATATATAAGTAATCAAGAATCCAGTATATATATATATATATAATATCGTAATATATATATATATATATATATATATATATATATATATATATATATATAAAGTATATATATATATATATATATATATATGCGGAATTCTTATATATATAGTACAGTGAATCTCCTTTTTTTTTTTTTTTATTTTAGGAACGTCCGGTTTATTATATATATATATAATAAAATCCATCTTTCCTGTTAACTTTTGAAACCATGAAACCTTGATTTCCTTGCATCTTTTTCTTGAAAATCGTGCCCTTGAATCAAAAAAAAATACCTGCCGATTTCAAATTTACATGAAACAAGTCCGGTTTTTTCATATTTTTTTTTTTAAATAATTTTATACAATAAAATTATGCCCAAAAAAATTGTTCTAAACACATATCAATATACATATCAAATTAAAACAATTAATAATTCGCATAAAGGTTTGGCTCTGATGCCACTGTTAGGTTTGTAATATTCTTGAACGCAATCAAATTGCAAAAATTAAGCGGAAGCGTGTAAAATCAGAGTTTAAAATTTTTTTACAAACCATATACCCGGATCACCCTTTATGCACAATTATTAATTAAACGAAAAGATAAAGAATAAATCATACCCTTGAAGATCGAGCTTCCTCAGGTACAAGTTCACCTCCAAATCCTTTCGCGTTCAATCTTGAATCCACCGGGTTTTTGTTCCTTCCTTTGATCAACGTTAGCCACCCATATGTTTGGCCTCTAGAGGTGATCCACCAAGGAAAAATAAGAATTCAAGAAGATGGGTGGTTGGCTAAACCCTAGTTTTTCTATCTCTATAGAAAAGGTGTACTCTCCCAACAATTGGAATTATGTCGTATGTTGAAAAAGTCAACAACCCACACCACCCATAATAAGACTCCTCTTATTTATAGATGTGGGCAACCCATCTTAACAATTAAGGAATTGGGTTTTATTTAATTAATTAAATTCTTTTAATTAATTAAGCTCCCTAATCTTATTAGGGATAATTAATTAAACTCCTTTAACTAATTTTCCTTCCTAATCCAATTAGGAATTAATGAGAGTACTTATATTAAATTAATTCCTAAACTCTTTTAGAAATTAAAATAATAATAATTGTAATAATATTAATAAGACTCCTCTTATTAATTTATATTTAATATTTCTAAAATATTAAATAATAAATATTAAGCTATTTAATTTATTCTATCACCATAGATTAAATTAAATATACATAACTATATTATTACAATTATGCCATTAACTTCTTAAATAATTATTATTCCTTTTATGGTGTGACCCTTTAGGTTCTCCATATTAAACCTATTGTGAATAAATCAATTAGAACAATTCTAATCTTATTTAAATAAATAAATTAAACAATTAATTTATTTAAATAATATTTATTCTACAATAAGGATAAGCCTCCCTAGCGATCAACGACTTTCCGGATAATATAGATTTCAACATTAATCATTAAAGAACCTTTGAGTAAATAGTTACAAAGACAATTCAATCCTTCCACCATACAATGTCCCAATTAAATATAAGACATGGAATTCTTGTCAAGTCTTATTTTATTTAATTATATGTATTTCGATCCTTAAATGCACAACTCAAATAATGCAAATTAGAAACTCCTTTCTAATTTCATTTCGCCGCCAAGGACTCTTTGGGTTGTCATTTATCGAATCACATAGGACATTTCTCTTCTTTATTAGAAGTGGTAGATTCTTTATTGATCATACATTATCTCCATGTACAACTTATTATACCCAAGCATACCCTTTGATATACCCTAAGGGTCTTAAGGAATAAGTCAAAGTATAACTCATCATACACAAGATACTATGATGATCTCAAGTCCAAGGATTACTTGTACTACTATCACTACAGAATTCCTATTGACAGCAAATAAAACTCCATTAGGTATTCCTTAGCGAGCCACGTCAAATGAACTTATTCTCTAATAAGCACCTACATACTTGCTTTAGTGTCTCCACACAATTGATCGTGAGATCAATCATTCTCATCCAATGAGCAAGCAACGTATGTACCAATCTATCCGGATTCACTAATCCCCAATTTAGTAATCCAATGATTGGGAACTATTTTAGTTTTAAGCTTTCTAAGAATTTAGATCTCATTAGAATGATCATCATCATTATTCTAAAAGCATTGCTTAAAACTATGGGTTTATCACATATTATAAAACAGCATCATGTAGATAATTAAAAGCCTTTAATAAATTAATACCTTTTATTAATAAATGAATAAGATTGTTACAAAGTATATGCTTTATCATCAAACATGATTGGCTTGTGTGCATACTACTTTCAAAAAGTCCTCTTTAGCCTGTAGTTCATTGGTGGACATTTGTTGGTATGATTATGACCAGGGATTATTCGGTATAGTCATGACCATTGATGATTACATGAATATCCTTGGTCGTGGAGCAGGGATGATTCGATTTTATTTATTAAGCTGAGTCTCAGCGATAAAGTTGATGAAAAACTTTTTAAATAATAGAAGATAGTAGATTTTATACTTTACTTGACTCTTCTAATGGATTTCTTGTTCCGCTGCAGTTAAACTTGTTGTCTTTTATATTCTATCAGTTTAACATTGTTGAAGGCTAATGATAATTTATTCTGCATTATCTTAGTCATAATATTTCTTACTGGGCTAGTTGAGCTCACTCTTTTCTTTCACCGTTTCTCTCGTGAAATGAGAACGTAGTTGGGACTAGTCGGGGAACAGAGTGATGGTCCTAGATGGTGCATTAGTAGTCCTCACTATTATGTGAAATAGTGTGATAATAAATGTAATGAGGACTCCTTTTGAGTTTGTATACTCTCTAGTAGACAATATTTGTATTCAAACTCACAGTTTATGTTTTGTCGTATTGTACACAACAGTTGTATAATTAAGTTATATTTGTATTCAGTACCTTGTATCTGGAGACCCAAGATGGGTGATGTATACCTGTTTTGGGGGCATCACAGTTGGTATAAAAGCTTAGGGATATGATCCATGGCTGAGATGTGAGACAAGAACTAGGAGGGGAGAGACGGGGAATTCCTTCGCTAGTATGACCTACCTAAGTTTACTTGGTATTTAATTGGTTGGTCAGAGTATATGGATAATATGTGACATGTCAATTAACCCTTGTTTTGTGACAGTGTTTGGAAATGACATCTGAAAATGTCGAGATAAGAAATGAAGCACATGAGACCGTTGAGTCAGCTCAACCAAAATGTAACGACCAACAACACGATAATAATCATACCGGTGGCAACGACCATCGGAACAATGATAACCATCGTGGGGGAAATTATCATGCCAAGAATGGAACCACTTCGATGGTAATCATGGCCAAGATAATAGAAGTGGAACTTTCAAGAAGAGAAGGTCACCTAGCTCGATTTTGTCGTGCACCAAAATCAAGTCCAGCTGGGAAGGTGGCACCAAAGGAGGATACAGACAAAACAAAGTCGGTGGTTTCAGGAAGAGCGTTTTTTGTGACTTCTCAAAAAGCAAGTAACCCGAACGAAGTTAGCACGGGTTAGTTAATTATAAATTCTTGCGAAGTCTATACCTTATTAGATACCGGTTCTACCCATTCTTTTATCTCTCTTACTTGCGCTCAACGTTTAAATTTGACTTTAGAGAAATTAGACTTTGACTTATTGGTTGAAACTTCGATAGTAGAAACCTTCACTACCTCCACTTTTTATAAATCTTGTTAATTCAAATCGACACTTTCATGTTACCTGTCGATCTTATCTCTTTGAAAATACTTGCCTTTGACGTGATTTTAGAAATCGACTGGGTAACTACTCATCGTGCTAAAATAAATTATTTTCGTAAGGTTGTTAGCTTTCATATTCCTAACCAACCTGTTATGCGAATTCAAGCAACCAAACCACTAAAGTCAATCATTGTCATATCATGTCATAAGTAAAGAGCCCCGAGCCTTTTGCTGGTGACTTCCTTGTGTGGAATGCACCGAAGCCAAACTTTTTGTAGGGGACGTTGTGAATAACGGTGGAAAGTTGATAGGAAGCAATGTGACGTACTATCCAAGTCTTGGATGAGGGTCATAGTTTTGAATGATATTTCTATTGTTAATAAATTTCCTGACGTATTCTTGAAGACTTCTTAGCCTACCCCTAGAGCGTGAAATCGAATTTTGTATTGACCCCAGTACAAAACCCATTTTTAAAACCCTCAAATATTTTCTTCACCCAAAATGAACGTAACATGCGCCAAAGACGTTGGCTCGAGCTGTTGAAGATTACGATCGTAGCATTCAATACCATCGTGGGAAAAACAAACGTGGTAGCTGACGTGTTGAGTAGAAGATCGTATGCGTTTACGAGTGCGATGTTGTTAACACAAAGACCCATTTCGTACGACTTGGAAATGATAAAGATTGAGTTAAAGACTCTAGGAACCCACGTGAAGATAACGAATATATGAGTAGAATCGACTTTAATCGATAAAGTTAAAGCCGTGTAAGCTACATACTCAGAGCTGATGAATGTGAAGAAGAAGGTTCAAGAGGGCATTATTCTAGAAGCAAGAATCGATGAAGAGAGGAAATCTCAACCCTCGATTTTATTGGCCCATTTGAAATCCTTGATCGAGTAGGAACTGTGGCCTATAGACTAGTTTTACCGCCAAGTATGTCGCGTGTTCATAACATTTTTTTCACGTATCGACATTACGTAAATATGGGGACGACTCGAACCACATTATTAATTTAGAACCGGACGAGATAGCGGATGATTTAACGTATGAGGAGATACGTGTTAAAATCTTGGATAAGAAGGATTATATTCAACACTCAAAGGTTATACCTCAAGAGTTAGAATCTGAAATGAAGTTAAGATACCCTCACCTCTTCAGCATACTAGGTACGTACGTAAATTTCGAGGGTGAAATTTCATAAGGAGGGGAGATTGTGAGACCCCAAATTTTATGAATAAAGATTTAAATTTCTCGAAATATTTTTTTAAATATTATGGTGTGGATTTGATATAATGTTATAGTTGTGGGTAATATTTATAAATTTTCCAAAGTATGCAAGTTGTTGTATAATATTCGATTGGTCGAGGAATATTCTTTTTGTCGGGAAATATCCGTACGACGGTACAATCATTAGTGGACCCCACAACGGAATTATTGTCGGATTCAGAAAACGACAAAAATATTTTTATGAAAATAACGGCGAAAGTGTTACCATTAAAACTGTTGAACTACTCGGTAGTAAAAGTACAGTAAAACGCGTGATTGCATAATAGCACACGATATTGATTATTGATGCTTACGTGAGAAGACACTCAGTTATACTCAATTATTGTTACAGTAATTGCTGCATCATATCTATCATATTATTGATTTAATTATTGTTACAGTATCATCTGCATAACATGATATATTATTAAATCAATAATTGAGACGGCATAGTTATTTATATTATTATTTGCAATATTGACAATGTCTAGAAGTTCTATCAAGGAGAGGTTTGGTCACTTAATTGTGCGCCAATAAGGAGAAATCCTTATCGGAAAGCCCCCTCTTTCCTGGGAACGACCTGGTTGTTAAATATTATGAATTATAATATTAATGATGAATAAGTTCGTGTTGATTAAAGATATATTTTATAGTTCCATTGTGTTGGAATTATTTGTGTTAGTGGAAATCGACATTTGTGTCGATAATAATTGATGTCTGGAGGTTATATTGTTCAATTGGGTATTCGGGGCACTTTTCGTGTCAGAGTACTATTCATGAGTTACTATTCACGAGTTACTATTCACAAGGTACTATTCATCCGTAAAATATATTTCTTTTCGGTCCAAATCATTTTTGGGTACAATATTATTCCATGAGGAGATGTGCTAATTTTTCAGACCGTTGGTTGAAGATATAAGAGTAAATCAATATGGACCGCTAGTGGAATGTTATAATAGTAAATCAACATGGATCGCTGGTTTAAAGTTTTATAGTAAATTAGTATGGACTGTTGCTTTAAGTTTTAATAGTAAACCAATATGGACTGTCCATTTAAAAGTAAATCAATCTGGACCGTTCATGAATTAGTTACAATTCTGTCCATTCTCCTATAAATAGAAGCTCATTCCTTCATTATTTCTTACGAATTCACTGAAACTCTAGAGAGAGAAATTATAGAGAGAAATAAGAAAAGTATTCTGCTACTTCACTACTCCAATATCCAGTTTCTTCTAAGGTAGGGAATATAATTTGTTGTACTCGTAAGGGGTATTATTTCTTTCTTATTCGTGAAGAGAACTTCTGTTATTCCATTCTTTATTATTATGTTGGAATAACCTGTTTATGTGAAGTACCGCATACATGGTGAAATTCTTTTGTTATTCCATTCTTTATTATTATGTTGGAATAACCTGTCTGTACGGTCTATCACATGCCTGGTGAATTCTGTTGTTATTCCATTCTTATTATTATGTTGGAATAACCTATTTATGCGAAGTACCGCATACATGGTGAAATTCTTCTAATATTTCGTTCTTTATTATTCTATCGGAATATCGTCATGCATGCTTACTGTGGGATAAAGTTCCATTATTTATTATTCGCCGAGAATATCGTATGCATGCGTTTAAGTAGGACTGGTTCCATTATTTATTATTATGTCGAATATCTCGCATGCGTGCGTTTATGCCGGACACGGTTCCATTATTTATTATTACGTTGGGAATAACACATGCATGCGATCTATCGCACGCATGGTGAATCCTACGTTATTCCATTCTTTATTATTCGTTGGAATAACTCGCATCATGTGGATTACCGCGTGCATGGTGAATGATCCTTCGTATTCATTCCTTATTAAATTATGGAAATAATGCATCACGTGGATTAACGCACGGTAAGCGAAAATCCATTTCATAGTTTCATATATTCTATTATACTCAGTTGGTTAATGCTTTATCTTCTATACTCCATGAAATTAGTGGAATATCCTTGATATTTGCGCTTCATCCAGTATCTTTTCATGGAAATATTCTTCTGAGCATTCTTTAATTTTACTCTACAAAACAGTATCATGTTGACAATGTGGACGCTATTGGTTCCTGGATAAATTAATTTATAAATCTTTAAAATTTATTCTTGAACTTGTTTTATTGAATTTTTGTGTCATTGTCATCATCCTCATACTTATATTGTGATGAAAGTCATCTTTGGCTTACGTGCATAGATGGACTTGGTATGATTATGACCGAGGATTATTCTAAGATAATCACAACCGTAATGTGACGAATGATGTGGTAAAAGTCCTCGTTGGCATTCGTAGTTCATTGGTGGACATTTGTTGGTATGATTATGACCGAGGATTATTCCTAAGATAGTCATGACCATTGATGATTACATGAATATCCTTGGCCGTGGAGCAGAGGATGATTCGATTTTATTTATTGTTGAGTCTCAAACGATAAAGTTGATGAAAACTTTTTAAATCATGGAAGATAGTAGATTTTATACTTTACTTGACTCTTCTAATGGATTGCTTGTTCCGCTGCAGTTAAACTTGTTGTCTTTTATATTCTATCAGTTTAACATTGTTGAAGGCTAATGATAATTTATTCTGCATTATCTTAGTCATACTATTTCTAACTGGGCTAGTTGAGCTCACTTTTTCTTTCACTGTTCTCTTCAGGAAAAGAGAATGTAGCTGGGACTAGTCGGGGAACAGAGTGATGGTCCTAGATGGTGCATTAGTAGTCCTCACTATTATGTGAAATAGTGTGATAATAAATGTAATGAGGACTCCTTTTGAGTTTGTATACTCTCTAGTAGACAATATTTGTATTCAAACTAACAGTTTATGTTTTGTCGTATTGTACACGACAGTTGTATAATTAAGTTGTATTTGTATTCAATACCCTATATCTGGCGACCCAAGATGGGTGATGTATACCTGTTTTGGGGGCGTCACAGTTGGTATCAAAGCTTAGGGATATGATCCCTGGCTGAGATGTGAGACAAGAACTAGGAGGGGAGAGACGACGAATTTCTTCGCTAGTATGACTTACCTAAGTTTATTTGGTATTTAATTGGTCGGTCAGAGTATATGGATAATATCTGACATGTCAATTAACCCTTGTTTTGTGATAGTGTTTGGAAATGACATCTGAAAATGTCGAGATAAGCAATGAGGCACATGAGACCGTTGAGTCAGCTCAACCAAAAGGTAATGACCAACAACACGATAATTATCATACCGGTGGCAACAGCCATCGGAACAATGATAACCATCGTGGGGGAAATTATCATGCCAAGAATGGATACACTTCAGTGGTAATCATGGCCGAGATAATAGAAGTGGAAATTTCAAGAAGAGAAGGTCACCTAGCTCAATTTTGTCGTGCACCAAAATCAAGTCCAGCTAGGACGGTGGCACCAAAGGCGGATACGAACAAAACAAAGTCAATGGTTTCAGGAAGAACGTTTTTCGTGACTTCTCAAAAAGCGAGTAACCCGAATGAAGTTAGCACGGGTTAGTTAATTATAAATTCTTGCGAAGTCTATACCTTATTGTATACCTGTTTTGGGGGTGTCACACTTTAGAGTCTTTCTCTTCATCTCTGCACACACCCTTCTTCACGTTGAGAGTCGTGTTGCACGCATTTACCCGGACTTTGGTCCGTGGTTTCGTTTCAGTTTGTATATATTTATATATATATATATATATATATTATATATTTATATATATTGACTAATATTATCGAGTTATGTCTCGATTGAGCCTAGACTTCGGTCTGGAGCGTTTATTTAATTTTCTATATATATATTTATTTATATGAACTGTGTGTCGAACTTTGTTCGATGAGCCTAGACTTTGGTCTGGTGCGTTTACTGCTTTAATATATATATATATATACTTATATATATTAACTGTGTGTCGGACTTTGTTCGATGAGCCTGGATTTTACATCCGGAGCGTTTACTTGCTTTAATATATATATATATATATATATATATATATATATATATATATACTTATATATTAAAGCGTGTGTGGGACTTTGTTTCGATGAGTCAGATTTTACATCCTGAGGCGTTCACTTTCTTTAATATATATATACTTATATATATTAAGCGTGTGTCGGACTGCATTCGATGAGCACCGATTTTACATCCGGCATGCATTTATCGCCTCGATTTTACATCCGGTGCGTTTATTGCTTATATATATATATATATATATATATATATATATATATATATATATATATATATATTTTATCCCTTTGGAGTTTACTTCGTGGCGATTGATAGCTTTGTATAACTTTCTTTACATTTCGTCACTTTTGAGTTTCCTTCGTGGTGGTCAATTGGTATATTCTGACTTTATTTACGTTTTGTTCCGTGCTGGAGTTTCCTCTGTGGCGGTTGATAGCTTTTACATCTTTATTTACATTTCGATCCCCATGGAGGTGCTTTATGGTTGGTGATCATGTGCGTATATATATATTCTGACTTTTTTATATATATACCGCCATCGCTTTCATACAAATTGCGGTATCTTGTGCGCCTAGGAATCATGTGATCATAGATTCAGCCTATTTGATCTAAATTCAGTTCCCGTGATGGACATTTTCAGCTGTAAGCAGCTTGTAAATTATTTTGCGGTGTCTGAATTTCCTCAGATGGTTCTCATACCCACGAGGAAGTCAGCATTATTTTGTATATTATTTTCGTACGGATGTCTCGCATCTTTAAAATAAAATCAATCAAGCCGAACACTTAATAAAATGGAGTGTAAAAGGTCTCAATTACTATTGAGCATCAGGGTTTGAAAAACCTCTTTTATAAAACATCACTGCCATATCTTGTTTAAAATTGAATTTTTACATAAATTCAAACCCTGTGTATATAGGTGTGAACGAGGCCTCGCACTTCTTCCAAATAACAGCACATTGACCCATACACACACACACATTCAGATAATTATTTCTTGAAAAGAGGCAGTCACCGTGGTAACACGGATGTCGGGGGGTGCCTAATACCTTCCCTCCACATAACTAAGTCACCGGACCCTAATGAATCTCGGTTTCACTGATCCGTTTAGCAATGTCATATCACTGGGTCAATGTGAAAACCTTTTCTTGGTTGTGTTGGTACAACCATTTAAAAATCCAATTGGCGACTCTTAACAGTCCATCGTCAACATTATACATGTCTGGCCTTTTTCACTTGTTTTTTCAAACAAATCTCACCTAAAATGAGAACACGAAAGAACAAGTAACAGAAAGGGACAATTAAAAAATCCCGACGTCGATAAGGGTCTTACATAATTAATAAATGAGAAAATTAATTATGTGACTATGTGAATTAATGAGAAATTATTATATTTTATTCAAATTAAATTAAATAAAATATTTGATTTATTTTATAAAGGGGTGTGACATTATTCAACTTTAGTATAAGGATTAATTAAAATAAATGCGTTTGAGTTTTAAGAATGACCAAACAAGGCCTTAGTGGAGGTTGAGGGCAGTTAACCCATGATCGGTTAACTGACCACAACTGCATCAGTTTCCTTTATTATACGTCTTCTTTATTTTTATTTTTGCTAAGTCTGGAAAAAGGAAAATCAAAGAGAATTTAGAAATTGTTAAGGAAATATTGAGAGTTGTTGATTGAAGAAGTAACTGAGAAAGGATCGCCCCTACTAATCTACACTCTACGCTTTGGGTAAATTCTTCAACCAGTTTTTTATTTACGTCATTTAAAGTTTCATGAAAATGTCTTTTAAGTTAATTGTTTAAGTCTTTGTAATCGAAAAGGGTAGTGATTATGTGGATGTATATGTTAATATGTTAACGTGGTATGTTATTACTATGTTGTATGAACCATAACATCAGTTTCATAAAAATATATGTCGTAGATAGTTTATTCAAAGTTACAGAGTATGAAAATATGGCAATATGGCCTTACATACTAAATTTAACACGATAATCATAAGTGGTATCATAAATTTACACTTGTATATAATTATACATGTTAAAACGAAGAAAACAAACTTCAAATGAACAGATTCGGTGTTATAATGAACCCGTAATGTTGATTTTCATGTTTTGTATTCAAAACTTTCAAAAATATTAAGAACAGTAAATTATATGGTTTGATTTTGCAAATTATGTGTTATAACATGTTAAACGCATGCTAGAAGGGTTGAGTAGTAAGTATATGTGTATTACAATGTTTGGGGATGTCTATATTCGTGTAAGAATAAATTAATTGGAGGTGTTAGCCATGTTCTACAATTTTTGCAAATTGTAGAACTATTATCGTTCTTGACAGGCCATGCATGCGTATTTGCCCCACGCACGTTTACATAAATCCGCCACATACGGCCAAAGGTCGAGCCATGATGCCACCTCGCCGAGAACAATCATAAAAGTGGCGCCACAGCGCCACTCTGCAGAATGTCCAAAAATAAAAATTTTAAAGTGTTCAAGTCCATGAATGTGATAGTAACCTAATCTTATTTACATAAAAATATGTTAGGAGTATAATGAGACGTTACAATAAGTTATTAACATGTCAATAACATAGTTACAATGATGATGCAGGCCACGATGTTGTTAAGACAAGGATGTGTAGGATATTTAGCTTACATAGTTGACAGTCGTAAAGAAAATTCGAAAGTAGAGGAGATACCGGTAGTGAGGGACTTCGCGGACATATTTCTGGACGATTTTCCAGGACTTCCGCCGGATATAGAGGTTGAATTCGTGATCGATTTGGCGCCAGGAACGACTCCAATATCGAAGGCACTGTACCAAATGGCACCAGTGGAGATGAAAGAATTGATGGTACAACTACAAGAATTACTGGACAAAAAGTACATTCAACCAAGTGTATCACCATGGGGTGCGCCAGTGTTATTTGTGAAGAAGAAGGACGGGACGATGCGGCTTTACATCGACTATAGAGAACTGAATAAGGTCACGATTAATAATAGATACCCATTACCAAGGATCGACGACCTGTTCGATCAATTTAAGGGAGCGAGATACTTTTCAAAGATAGATTTGAGGAGTGGTTATCATCAACTGAAGGTGAGACCAGAGGACGTACCGAAGACAGTGTTCAGAACATGATATGGTCACTACGAATTTTTGGTTATGTTATTCGGTCTAACGAATGCTCCTGCAACATTTATGGGCTTAATGAATGGAGTGTTCAAGCCGTTTTTGGACAAATTTGTAGTGGTATTTATAGATGGCATTTTGGTATATTCGAAAACCAAGGAAGAACATGAAGAGCATTTGAAGGTAACGTTAGAGGTGTTGAGAAGGGAGAAGTTGTTTGCCAAGTTTTTGAAATGCGAATTTTGGATCGAGCGGGTACAATTTCTAGGTCATGTGATTGATAAAGACAAAATTTCGGTAGATCCATCCAAAGTTGAAGCCGTGATCAACTGGGATCAGCCGAGAACGCCGTCGGAAGTATGAAGTTTTCTTGGATTGGCAGAATATTACAGAAGATTCATTCAAGACTTTTCCAAGATCGCAACTCCGTTAACGAATTCAACTCAAAAAGCTGTGAAATTTGTTTGGATGGAGAAGTGTGAGGAAATCTTTCAAGAATTGAAGAAGAGGTTGAATACAACACCTTTGTTATCTCTTCTGGACGATACATGAAATTTTGTTGTTTATAGTGATGCGTCGCATAAAGGACTTGGTTGTGTGCTTATGCAAAATGGCAGAGTCATTGCGTATGCGTCACGACAATTGAAGGATTACGAGAAGGGGTATCCGACCCACGATTTGGAGTTAGCTGCAGTTGTTTTTGCGTTGAAAAATTGGTGGCACTATCTCTATGGGGAGAAGTGTGAAATATATACAGACCACAAGAGTCTCAAATATATTTTTACACAGAATGACTTGAATATGCGCCAAAGAAGGTGGTTGGAGTTAATTAAGGACTATGATTGTGAGATTTTATACCATCCGGGTAAGGCAAATGTGAATGCTGACGCCTTAAGTAGAAAGGGTCAGGAGAAATTGATGATATTGACCGCTCAAAAGGAGCTAATTTCAGCAATGGAGAAGTTAGAACTGGAAGTGAAGTATCCTATGGAAATTGATGAGAAGCTATTTCAAATGCAATCTGGTACAACCCTACTAGATAAAGTTAAGGAGGCTCAACTTCAGGACAAAGAATGTAAAAAGTTGAAAAAGAAGATATTCGAAGGAACCGAACCGAGATTCAAGATGGATAAGGATGGAATACTGAGATTTGAGAGCAGAATTTGGGTACCGCCAGTAACAGAGATTAAGGAAGACATTTTAAGCCAGGCTCACAGCTCACAATATTTGATTCACCCTGGTAGTACCAAGATGTACCAAGATCTTCGACAACATTTCTGGTGGCCAAATCTAAAATGAGATGTTGCAGAGTGTGTTGCCAAGTGTCTGACTTGTCAAAAAGTGAAAGCAGAACATCAGAGGCCGAGTGGGTTGCTACAACCGTTGGAGATCCCAGAGTGAAAATGGGAACATATTACGATGGACTTCGTGGTTGGCCTTCTGACAACTTAGAAAGGCTATGACGCAGTATGGGTTATCGTTAACCGACTGATGAAATCCGCACACTTCCTTCCTATCAAAATCAGATTCAACTTAGACTAGTTGGCAAGGTTATATGTGAAAGAAATTATTTCGAGGCACGGAGTTTCGGTGTCAATTGTTTCCGATAGGGATTCGCGCTTTACATCGAACTTCTGGAAACGTCTACAAGAATGCATGGGTACGCAATTGCGAATGAGTACGGCATATCACCCTTAAACAGATGGGCAGAGTAAAAGAACGATTCAGACATTAGAAGATATGTTAAGAGCTTGCACAATGGACTTTAAAGAAAATTGGGATGATCACCTACCGCTCATAGAGTTCAACTACAACAACAGTTACCACGCTAGTATTGGCATGTCGCCTTATGAAGCGTTATATGGTAGAAAGTGCAGAACTCCGCTATACTGGGATGAAGTTGGCGAAAGACAATTACTAGGCCCATAATTAGTACAGCAGACGGCAGAGATAGTTAAAGTGATTCGAACAAAACTGGTAGCAGCTCAAGATAGGCAGAAGAAATACGCCGATACACACCGTAAAAATATTGAGTTTGAATCGGGTAGTTATGTATTCTTAAAGGTCTCTCCCTGGAAGGGAAAGATCAAGTTTGGAAAGAAAGGGAAATTAAGCCCAAGATTCATTGGTCCCTTTGAGGTACTGTAAAGAATCGGAGAAGTTGCGTATGAGGTAGCATTACCTCCAACACTCAAGAATGTCCACAACATCTTTCATGTTTCAGTTTTACGACCCTACAAACTCGATTACAAGCACTTGATTGAATATGAAACCATCCATTTTGAAAAAGACTTATCCTATGAAGAAATTCCTGTTCAGATTGTTGACCGAAAAGAACAAGTTCTCAGAAATAAAGTACTACCTTCTGTTAAGGTAATTTGGAGGAACCATAATGCTGAAGAAGCAACGTGGGAACACGAAGAGCATATGATGAAGAATTACCCTCATTTATTTAATTAAATTATGTGTAAGCGATTCTGGGGACAGAATCTTTGTAAGGAGGGGAGAATGTAATGGGTCGAATTGATTGAGTCGTGATTCTGGGGACATAATCCTTTTAAGGGGGAAAGATGTGACAAACGAGATTTTGTAATTTAATTTTAATATTAATTGAATTAAATAAATATTTTCGATGATTTAATTATTAGATTAAATAATTAATTGATGAAGTTGTGGTAGATTAATTTAATTATACTTGTTATAGTTATTAAATTAATGTGGAGAATTTTACTATTCAAATTATGTAATTATGTGAGCTTACTGAATTAAATAAAATATTTAATAAGCATATTTGTTATTTTAATTAATTTAATAATTAATTAGAGATTTAATAATTTTACATAATTAATAAATGAGAAAATTAATTATGTGACTATGTGAATTAATGAGAAATTATTATATTTTATTCAAATTAAATTAAATAAAATATTTGATTTATTTTATAAAGGGGTGTGACATTATTCAACTTTAGTATAAGGATTAATTAAATTAAATGGGTTTGAGTTTTAAGAATGACCAAACAAGGCCTTAGTAGAGGTTGAGGGCAGTTAACCCATGATCGGTTAACTGACCACAACTACGTCAGTTTCCTTTATTATACGTCTTCTTTATTTTCATTTTTGCTAAGTCTGGAAAAAGGAAAATTAGAGAGAATTTAGAAATTGTTAAGGAAATATTGAGAGTTGTTGATTGAAGAAGTAACTAAGAAAGGATTGTCCCTACTAATCTACGCTCTACGCTTTGGGTAAATTCTTCAACTAGTTTTTTATTTATGTCATTTAAAGTTTCAGGAAAATGGCGTTTAAGTTAATTGTTTAAGTCTCTATAATCGAAAAGGGTAGTTATTATTTGGATGTATGTGTTAATATGTTAACGTAGTATGTTTTTACTATGTTGTATGAACCATAACATCAGTTTCATAAAAATATATGTCGTAGATAGTTTATTCAAAGTTATAGAGTTTGAAAACATGGCCATATGGCCTTACATACCAAATTTAACACGATAATCATAAGTGGTATCATAAATTTACACTTGTATATAATTATGCATGTTAAAACGAAGAAAACAAACTTCAAATGAACATATTCGGTGTTATAATGAACCCGTAGTGTTGATTTTCATGTTTTTTATTCAAAACTTTAAAAAATATCAAGAACAATAAATTATATGTTTTGATTATGCAAATTATGTGTTATAACATGTTAAAAGTCTGCTAGAAGGATTGAGTATTAAGTATATGTGTATTATAGTGTTTGGGGATGTATAATTTCGTGTAAGAATAAATTAATTGGAGGTGTTGGCCATGTTATGCAATTTTTGCGAATTGCAGAAATTATTCTTGATTAATTCGCCACCACGGCGCTTGGCCCCATACATTACGTCCTGGCCAAATACTAAGAACCGAGTCATGCAGTAGAGAACAAGCATAAAAGTGGCACCGCAGCGCCACTCTACAGAATGTCCAGAAATAGAATTTTTAAAGTGTTCAAGTCCATGAATGTGTAATGTACATAAAAATATGTTAGAAGTATAACGAGATGTTAAAATAAGTTATTAACATGTCAATAACACAGTTACGTGTGGATTGAATGTTTAAACATGTAGTTAACTTATTGTTTGTAAAGTGTAAAATTATGTGACAATAAGTGTGGTAATTTAACTAAGTATAGTCATAATCCGAGTTAGACTAATAAAATGAACTTGTAATGACTAGTTACATTATAATTGACTAGTATTGTGAACATGAATGGTATGTAGGATTTAAATCGAAGAACAAGTATAATTAACGTTTAATCTACGCACGAGGCAAGTTTCTTAACCCTACTTGTTATCATTATTCAAGTTTATAATTTACGTCGAGTAAATTCTCATTATTGTTAACCAAGTTCAATTTGTTATATTAAAGATTATTTATCTTTTCAAAGTATGATCCTGTTATACAATACTTGTTCTATTATATACCTCTTAAGATTGTTATCCAATTTAAATATCATTTATTGTTGAATCTTGTTAGACTAGTGAACCCTTATTGATTCGACTAGTCCATTGTTGATGAACGTTCTAAATTTCAGAACCCTTATTGATTTATCCAAACCAAACTTTTTTTGGTGCGGACTCTAATGTCAAACTGAGATGAACAACCCTGTATAGGGATTACTTATGCGTTAGCGTTAAGATATTGTGCACAGTATGGTACTAAGGGCTGATCCCCCTAAGTACGAGTAGAAGAGTCCATAGTCTTGTGACTGTTAAAGGTTTCAAGTATAACCCTTGATAACCTAGGACATAGTTCAAGATCTTATGACCCTCAAAAATCTTTTGATTCTTGTTATTTGTTCTTGATTCAAAAGTTGAGCTTTTATTCCAGAAGTGTTTGATTCATTCGCATGTTATTATATTGTTATTTCATTATTATATTTGTGGGTAATCGTGCTCACTGTTGCGTAATAATAACATTGCAGTTAAGAACAAAAGGTTTGACGAGCCTTCTACTAGCAAAGGCAAGGGAAAGATTAACAAGTGATGAAGACTTGTTATTTTATGTGATGATGTATTTCTGTTTTTGACTTATGTTAATGATGTGTAAGATGATTAATTGTTTATGTTTCCGCAGTTAAGATTTAAGGTTAGTATGACCTGGGATTTATGTATTGTTACGATTTAACTCCTTAAGGAGAGGATTTATTTCTATCTATTAATGGTTTCATTATTATGGGTAGATAGACATATGATGTTTATTTAGTGAAAACCAAATCATGTGGAAATTTAAGTACCCAAATTTTGGGGTGTCACAAAGCATGTGAATGATATTCCTATTTACATATGATTTGATTATGATATATATATATATATATATATATATGAATGAATATGCAAGTATGTTTGCATTAAGAAAAGATGTAAAGTCCTTTGATAGATAATAGAAACATATGTACAAGGACTTAGAATGAATTGATCAAATGTGTTAGGTTGATCCTACATAAGAAAAATAGCTTTGTTAAAGTCCTTAAAAAGAAATGATGTACAAGGACTATAAATATAGAAAGATCAAGCATGTTAGGTTGATCTTATGATGTAATAGATAGGCTTGTCTGATCGTCGAGCACTGCACCAGAAATCATAGTCTGGAAGGAGAGTCAAGGAAAACTCGAGATCTATCGAAGCAGAATCATAGTATGCAAGACAGTAGATCTCGGAGTTCGTAGACTATCAGGAGAGACGAGGAAGGATCGTAGTGTATCGAGGAAAACTCCCTCAGGGCCGTAATCTGCCTAAGCTAAGTTAAGAATCGTAGACTACAATCAGAATCATAGAGTCTACGGATTACATGCAGAGATCGTAGTCAAGCATGATCAGATAAAGACAACAAGCACAATGACACAAATCGTTGAGTGTCAAGATTTGATCTCGGAGTCGTAGTGTCTGCACAGCCGAAGCTGAATCATAGAGTGCAAAACTAAGACCTCAACATATGTGCTCACAATGCCAAGGCAGAATTGTAGAGCAAATACGATTCTCAACAAATGAGCACTCCCAGAATATCCAAAGGAATGAAGCCTCTGGTTGGCATTACAAAGATACATCCCATCTGAGGGAAACTAGAGAGCACTCAACGAATGGCATATAAGCTAACAGAAGATCTAAGCATCAACCCAATCAGCATCCAGATTGAGTTGTGAAGCCATTCGAGAAGAAGTCTTCCACAAGGAGATCAGCAGAAGACTTCAGTAACTGACTAAAGAATGTCAGAAAGTACAGTAGCTGTCAAGTAGACAGAAGACGACCTTGGAAGCAACCAGGATCATAGTGTTTGCCAAACAAAGAAAGAACTGATGGAGTGTACACTTAGATACTGGTCAGCTTCTGAAGAACAAGGCTAAAGTGATTAAGCATTGGGTCAGTCCATTGATGATAAGTGAACGAGAGATCACAAGGAGAAAGCGAGCTGGACACGTCACAAATCTAAAGTGTCTTGTTATTCAGAAGGGGCCAGAACAAAGAAGTCAAGCCATCAGTATCTGAGAGTTGTCGAGGCAAACAGAAGCATTGCAGCACTGCACAAGAGAAGGAAGAGGTGTTCTACATTGAAGATCCAATTAACACTCTTCTAGATCGTAGTGTTGTCTCTACTAGTCAACAAGACACTACGATCAGGTCCAAGAATACATGCATCAGAATCATAGAGTTCAAACAACTAAAGATTGAAGCATTGGCAACGGTTCAATCTGAAGGTTGATATTCGCACAAGAGCTTATTGAGAGCATCGATGCAAAAGGACAACCTCTGATCGAGAAATCAGAAGGGGGAAATAAAGTCATCGACCTGCCCGAGGCATAAAAGTGACATCTCTGATGGGGTAGATGAAACAGTAGACTGCAGTGTCAGAAAGTAATGTCATGTCACATTTTCAGTCTGCACCAAACAACTCGAGATTAATGAAGCAATTTAAAGTGCTTTCAACGGCTACTTTCCAACAGGAAGATTGGGAAGGAGTATAAATCAGCTAGAGCCTCAAAGATCAAAGGTTGCTGGAGTTGCTAAGTTTGGAGAATTGGTGGACTGATCTAACCAATGAAAATAGTGAGTGACCAATGAAGGTTTGAAGTCTCACTCTACGATCCACCAAGAACACTTATAGATAAACAAAGAAAGAAGTAGAAGTAAGAGTTCTACAATGTAGAAGTGAGAGTTCTACTACAAGAAGAGTGTTCTGAACTACCAAGAGAAAGAAGGCATCAAGTATCAAGAAAGAAGATCACCAACGCCATCATGGTGGCAAGCATGAGAAAGTGTCTAAGTACCTAGCAGAAGAGCTTGTAGTCATCTAAGAAACCCATCATGTGCAGCCATCAAGTATCAAGAAGAATGATCTTCAAGGCAGTTCATCAAGGGATCATCAGAAGTGGTTGAGTAACTGAAGAAGCTGAACATCGTGCAACACTCAACTACACTTCAAGGATGATCACGCCAAGCCAATAAGTACAGAAGATGTTCAGAGCTTAAAGACATCTTAGCCACTAAGCACCAACTCAAACAAATAAACAAATAACTCAACAACAAGAAGCCAGGGCCTGAGGGGTCCTTGTCCGGAGGGACTAAATGTAGTTCCAACTTCTTTGGGCTTGAAGAGTTCCTAGGGAACTAGAGAAGTTCCATGGTCACGACCTTGAAGAGTTCTTAGTGAATCAAGTCCCAAGTGTCTTTGGCCTCAAGGAATCTTAGTGATTGTGGTGCAAACCATTCCTTAGTGGAAATCTCGCTAGTTGAAAAAGTGAAGAGTGGATTAGGAGCTTGAGTCTCTGAACCACTTAAAACCTCTTGTGTCTTTTACTTTATATCGTTTACATTATGTACATTAACTGCTATAACTGCTATGTATGTTTTAACTGCTTACAACCGAACTAACTCTAAGAACAATGTATGTATGATTATGAATATATCAATGAAGGGGATCTTTTACTTATTCCCCTGTGCTTGAAAAGATTCTTATGTTTGTCATATGCTAAATCATTAGCTATACAAAATAACAGAGAAAAGTATTTGAAATTAAAAAAGATCTATTCAACCCCCCCCCCTTCTAGATCTATATTGTGCCTACTAGGAACTAACAAATCTGTAGTCTGACATGAGCTCTTTGATCTGGAAGTGGAATCACATCCATTCCATGTCAAGATTGAAAGTTATAAGCTGTCAAAACCCGTTGACCAAGCATGACCGGGCGATTTCTGGGTAACCCAGAAATCCTTAAGCAGCGTCTGACATGATCTTCTAAGGCCCGGATCTGTCAGGTATTAAGTGATTTGATGACGTTGTTATATTCATGTTGTAGCCTGTTGTATGGACTCTAGATCCATGTCTTTAGACCCTTCAAAACATCAACAGATCAAACACAACAGGTGGTCAAAGTAGGCCACTCGTCGTTAATTTTACGTTTCTGGAAAACCCAAAAACCGTAAGAACAATTTTTCTGACCATGTTTGACCGGATTCCATCTTGCGATTTTGTTATATTTGGACTGAGATAATGTTATATAGGTGTTCCTTGTCATGAGTACTACATGTATGGACCCATAAAACACTTAAATAATGGACAGAACCTGGATTAATTTGGGTTGGAAAGTGGCACCACGAACTGCCTGGGTTTCTGGGTTACCCAGAAAACCCAAGAACACTCTGACAGTGAGTTTGAGGGTTCGGATCTTGCATCTGAGTTGTGTTATGACTTTGTTGATGGTTGGTTCTTGTAGGGTTACATAAACACTACACGATCGATGCTCTAGCAAGCCCAAAAACACTTTGGATTGGATTTTATAAGCGGTCAAACGTAGACCCTTGCTAACAGAACTGTCAGTGTTCTCAAGGCTCAAGAACACCAACAGTGACAAAAGTGTCGCTATAGCCAATAGTGACGATTTATTTAATTTCTAATTTCTGATTTTTTGAAAATTAATTAAAAATAGAAAATAAATTCTAAAAAAGACAAAAATGGTTTTAAAAATTATTTTAAATTAACTTTTTATACTTTCAGATATTTTTCATTAATATGTATAATTATTTGAATATTAATGGTATTTAATTTATTTAATTAGTGTATTAAATAAATTAGAGAAAATGATTTTAATATTATAAAAATCATTTTAAATAAGAATAAAGTGTTTAAAATATTTTGAATTATAAAATGGAATTTGCACTATTTTTGGAGAATTCTCATTATTAAATTAATATTTATGATATTAAATTTGTTTAATTATTATATTAAATAAATGTTGGAAAAATGATTTTATTGATTTAAAAATGAGAAAAATGATTTAAAAATATTTGAAGTTATAATTAATGACTTTTCATATTTTGATAATAATTTCATTAATATTTAAATATTAATGGCGATGATTTAAAAATGATTTTAATTTTTTTAAAATTATTTAAAGTAGAATATTGATGGTTTAAAAATATTTGAAGTTATTAATAATAATTTTAATATTTTGACAAGTATGTCATTAATATTTTCATATTATTAAATATTAATGATGATGGAATTAATTAGAATTTAAATCATTTAAAAATGATTACAGTGTTTGAAAAATTATTATAAATTATAATAATTGTTTATAAATTATTAAAAGCTTCCGAAAAATATTATAAATGATATATGACTTATCTAAAATAATATTGAAGCTTTGAGACCGAGTTTAAATGATAATAAATATGAAAATTGTCGGATAGGGTGACCAAGACACCGAGATGAGACCAAAGTCCAACCAGACCGAACTAGTTAGACTTGATAAGTGTTTATTTAGGTTATAAACAGTGATGTGACTATGTGGTAATGTGCCTAGAAGAATGACTGACTGTAAATTACAGTGATACATGTTGCAATTTATTGTTCTAATTGTGAGACCGATATTGTGATTATAGGTCTTGTGAACATAGATAAGTATATTGTGTAGAAGTAATCAACGCGAAAGACAAGTTTCCTAACTCAACCTTGAGTTACATCTTTTTAAATACTATCGTGGTTAATTATTGTTGATTAGACCACGTCCAAGAATTTATTATTGATTATTCGCAGTTAGTGCATGTTTATTAATTCAAACTGAATTAATGATTCTGAGAATATACTTAAAGAATAATTATTATTGGATATTCATATATGTAGAAGCTATTAATGATTGTAAATAGTACAGATAATTCCTATCTATCATTGAATCGTGTTGAGAAATGTCTTAGCTAATTTTTCTGGCTAGATGAATATTTGTTAGAACTTGATAGGTTCGAGAAGAGAAGAGAAGAGAAGATAAGAGAATTCAATTATTATTGATAGATCGATGCCAATTGTTTCGGCTAGATCAAGAAAGTAAACTTGATAAGTTCAAGAAGAGAAGGGAATATAAGTGATTAGATTTGGAAATCATTGTATTTCGTTGTTAAATCAAATTCTGATTCAAAGACTGAGAATAATTACATCTTTTTAAATACTATGGTGGTTAATTATTATTGATTAGACCACGTCCAAGAATTTATTATTGATTATTCGAAGTTAGTGTGACCCTCCCAAAATAGGTATACATCACCTATTCTGAGTCGCCAAATGCATGGTACAAAATTCAAATACAACTTAATAATACAACTGTCGTATAAAATATGACAAAACATAAACTGAGAGTTTTAATACAAATATTGACTTCTAGACAGTATTCAAACTCAAATGGAGTCCTCAATACATTTATTATCACACTATTTCATATAATAATGAGGACTACTAATGCAAACATCTGGACCGTCACCCCGTTCCCCCACTAGTCCCGGCTATGTTCTCATTTCCTGAAGAAAACAATGAAAGAAAAATGGTGAGCTCAACTAGCCTAGTAAGAAATATTATGTCTAAGATAATGCAGAATAATTTATCGTTAGCCTTCAACAGTGTTAAACTGATAAAATATAACAAACATCAAGTTTAACTGCAGCGGAACAACCAATCCATTAGAAGAGTCAAGTAGAACATGATATCTACAATCTTCTATGATTTAAAAGGTTTTTAATCACTTTTATCGCTGAGACTCAGCTTAATAAATAATCCACATCATCGAATCACCCATGCACTACGGCTAAGGATATTCACTAGTATCACGACCACAAATTATCCATGCACTACGAGCCAAAGATATTTGTGTTTTCACCGATGGTCATGATCATGCCAATAACTGTCCATCAATGCATTACGGGCCAATGAGGACTTTTACCATATCATTTGTAACATTACGGTCATGATTATACCGAATAATCCCTCGTTATAATCATACCAAGTCCATCTATGCACTACGGGCCAAAGATGACTTTCATAACAATATAAGCATGATGATGATGACAATGATATAATAATTCCATTAAAAGAAAGCAAAGGATAAATTTTTAAAGATTTATTATTTAATTTATCCAGAATTCAATAATGTCCAAATTGTCAACATGATACTTCTTTGTGGAGTAAAATTCAAGAATAATATTGTATCAAAAATGATTTGGACCGAAAAGGAATCAATTTTTATCATGAATAGTACCCCGGGTGAATAGTAACCTAGTGAATAGTACCTCATGAATAGTAACTTCAGGAATAGTAACCCCGTGAATAGTACTCCAGCATAAAATGTCAAAACTTATCAAGAATGCTTAGAATAATATTTTCATGAAAAGATACTGGATGAAGCGCAAATATCAAGGATATTGTACTAATTTCATTGAGTATAGAAGCCAAAATTTTAACAAAATGAGTATAGAATTTAGAATCTGAAATGAAATAATATTACTTACATACTACAGAGTATGGAAGAAAATATTATTTCATATAAATATTGAACAAAAATAACATCCCTTACCTTGAAAAGAAGAGTATTCCAACTGGTATAGCGGAGATATTCTTGAAGAAAACTTTCACTATTTTTTATGCTCAAAGCTTTCTAAAACTTGAAAGAAATACGCTCAATATTATAGAAGAAGAATTATCTGATTCTTGTGTGATTTTAAATTCTAACTAAGCATCGTATTTATAGGAGAATGAAAGGATACTATTTAGAAACGGACTGAATAGTAATTTCAAAAAGAAAATCACGGGCGTCTGCCGAAGTTTTTTAAAAAAATTTGATTTTACTATGCAAACACTATGCATAATAAAATATAATGTATTCTATTTTTCATAAACAAAAAAACTAATAAAACAAAACATCCTTATCACCTAAAACCATTCCGTGAATTTTCCCTTAAGAATTCATTTTCAACTTTCGTGGGCCCCACATGTGGTCCCCGCCTTTATTATATAAAATAACTTTTTACCGATTATTTTGAAAAATGGGTAAATGGGGGTCCATAAAATAAGCAAAATTTACATAAATAAATCCCCTCAATATTTTTAACAACCTTTATTCATATTATTATAACTCGCAATATTAACAATTAGATCGTTCCCAGGAAAGGAGGGCTTTTCGATAAGGATTTCTCCCTATTGGCGCGCAATTAGGTGACCAAACCTCTCCTTGACAGAACTTTCTAGACATTGTTAATTATGCAAATAATTATATGAATAACTTGTCATCTCAATTAATGATTTAATAATATATAAAATATCGACAATAATTGAATCAAATAACGTGAGATACTATGCAGCAATTACTGTATCAATAATTGAACAAAACTGAGTGACTTCTCATGTAAGCACCAATAATCAATATTGTGTGCTACTATTCAACCACACGTATTACTGTAATTTTAACACTAGGTATTTCAACAGTTAACGATAAAACTTCCGCCGTTATTTTCATAAAAAGATATTTTTGTCGTTTTCTTAATCCGACAATAATTCCGTTGTGGGGGGTCTACCAATGATTGTTACGTCGTACGAATATTACCTGTTAAAACGAATATTCCCCGACCAATCGAATATAATATAACAACTTGTGTACTTTGCAAAATTTATAAATATTACCCACAACTATAACATTATATCAAATTCACTCCTTAATATTCAAAAATGATATTTATAGAAAATTCATATTTATTCATAAAAGTTGGGGTCTTACAACCTCCCATTCTTATGAAATTTTGCCCTTGAAATTAGGGTACATACCTGGTATGACCAAGAGGAGAGGATACCTTGATCTCATTTCAGATTCTAACTCCCAGGTCATTTTCTCAACATTGTGGTTTCTCCACAAAACTTTGACTTGAGGTATAACATTGGAGCGTAAAATATGTTTATTCTTATCCAAGATTTTAACAGGAACCTCTTCATACGTTAAATCTTCCACTATTTCTAGCATCACTGTAGATGACAAATCCCTCCGAGCCAGATGGTATTGTCAGAACAGGTGCTGAAATGAGTCTCCTCTTGAGTTCTTGAAAACTCTTTTCACATTTCTAGCTCTAACCGAATTTTGTATCTTTTCGAGTCAGCTGAATTAATGGAGTAGTGATTCGAGAAAACCCTTCTATGAATCTTAGATAATAACCAGCTAAGCCGAGAAAGCTACGCACCTTCTCACATTTAGGTTGCTCCCAGCTTTGAATTGCTTCAATCTTTGCCGTGTCAATAGATATTCCATGACTTGATACTACGTGACCAAGGAATGCTACTTCCTCAAGCCAGAACTCAAATTTCTTCAACTTGGCATATAACTTGTTCTCATGAAGCTTCTAGAGTTTCAGCCTCAAGTGTTGCTCATGATCTTCATGACTTTTGGAGTAAATGAGGATGTCATCAATAAAGACGACTACAAAGTGATCCAAAAATTACTTGAATACTCGGTTAATCATATCCATGAAGGCAGCAGGATCATTAATCAATCCAAAGGACATGACTAGGAATTCGTAATGCCCGTACCGAGTTCTGAAAGCAGTCTTTGGAATGTCATCAGTTTTAATCTTTAATTGATGATATCCAGAATGAAGATCGATCTTTGAAAAGAATTTGGCGCCTTGCAACTGGTCAAACAGGTCATCAATACGTGGCAATGGGTACCTATTTTTTATGGTGACATGATTCAACTCCCGATAATGAATACAAAGTCGCATACTCCCATCTTTCTTCTTTACGAATAAAACAGGAGCACCCCAAAAAGACGTACTAGAACGAATAAAGCCAATGTCTAACAATTCCTGCAGTTGGGTCTTTAACTCTTTAAGTTCAATAGGAGCCATTCGATATGGGGCTTTGGAAATGGGTTTTGTACCAGGTTCAAGGTCAATACAAAATTTAATTTCACACTCTGGGGGTAAGCCAAGAAGTTCTTCAGGGAATACGTCAGTAAATTTATTAACAATAGAAATATCATTCAAAACTGACGTATTTTTGTTTAAATCCGTGACATGAGCTAAGAAAGCTTGACAACCGTTTTATAATAAACGAATAACTTTATGAATTTAGATGATAGTGATTGATTTTAATGGTTTGGTTGCTTGAATTTGCATAATAGGTTGGTTAGGAATATGAAAGCTAACAACCTTATGAAAATAATCAATTTTTGCATGATGAGTAGTTAACCAATCAATCCCTAGAATTATGTCAAACGCAAGTATTTTTAAGGAAATAAGATCGACAGGTAATGTGAGGGTACTAATTTGAACCAAACAAGGATTATAAACAGTAGATGTAATGAAGGTTTCTCCCAACGGAGTTTTAACAGATAAGTCAAAGTCTAATTTCTCCAGAGTCAAATTTAAACGTTGAGTGCAAGTAGGAGAAATAAAAGAATGGGTAGAATCAGTATCAAATAAGGTATATACTTCGCTAGAGTTTATGATAAGCTTACCCGTGATGACCTCGTTCAGGTTCCTTGCTTTCTAGGAGGTCACAACAAACGCTCTCCCTTGAACTACTGGTTTTGACTTGTCTAGGATGGCATTTGGTGTCACCGTTCCAACTGGACTTGACTTCCCTGTACGATAAAATCTAGCTAGGTGACCTTCTCTTCCATAATTGTAACACGTTTTGGACTGTTGCGCACAGTTTGGACTGATGTGTCCCTCCCCTCCGCATTTGAAGCATATGATAGGTGGTCGTTCTCCTTCCTTAACAACGGGTGTTGGTGCTGACGTCTTTCCATCATTGTTGAATCTCCTCTTCTTGAAATGTCCACTTTTATTGTCTTGGCCATGATTACCACCGAAGTGGTTACCATTTATGGCATGTTGATTCCCTCCACGTTTATTGTTACCGCTTCGATGACTGTTACCACTGGTATTATCATTTTGCCGGCTGCTTTCCCTTGGTTGGGTTGACTCGTTATCGCGCTCCAATAACTGAGCCCTATTTACAGCATCTAAATACAAACACATTTTGTGATAAATTAGATATTGACGTATCTCGGGTTTCAAACCCCTTAGAAACATCCGCGTCATTCTCTCCTTATTATCAACTAAGTGGGACACAAACTGGGACAACTCGGCAAACTTAGCTTCGTATTGTGACATGGTCATATTGTTCTGCTCCAACTTAATAAACTCTACCTCTTTCATGTGACGAATACTTTCAGGAAAGTATTTGTCGTTGAACAGTTCTTGGAACTTCTCCCAAGACATCTTCAGTGAGGCAGATTGAGTACGCTTTACCAATTCCCACCAGTAATCTGCCTCTCCTCGCAACATAAAGGTGGAAAAGGGAACCTTTTGCTCATTGGGGCATCCCAAGACATCAAATATCTTGGTGATCTGCTTTATCCACGTCTCCGCCTTAAGTGGTTTTGGCTCTCCAATAAACTCCGGTGGTCCCAGCTCCTTGAATTTTTTAGCGGTGACCATCCAATAGTTGCCAGTGTTTCCACCTGCATTTTGAATAGGAGTCTCTCTTACCTGATGTTATATGAATTTGCAGAAAGCTCCTTAATATTTCGTCGTTCGCCATTTGGTCGGTGTTGTTGTTCACCTGAGAATTATTGCCTTCCTGATGCACATTATCCTGGGTGTTGATCTGTGGTGACTCAACGGTCTCCTGTGCTCCATTGCTATTCTAAACATTCTCGGATGTCATTTTCAAATACTATCAGAAAATAAGGGTTAATTGACATGCCACATATTATCCCTATATTCTGACCGACAATTTAAATAACAAATAAACTTAGGTAGGTCAACTAGCGAAGGAATTACCCGTCTCTCCCCTCCTAGTTCTAGTCTCACATCTCAGCCAGAGATCATATCCCTAAGCTTTGATACCAACTGTGATGCTCCCAAAAATAGGTATACATCACCCATTCTGAGTCGCCAAATACATGGTACAAAATTCAAATAAAACTTAATAATACAACTGTTGTGTAAAATACGACAAAATATAAACTGAGAGCTTTAATATGAATATTTTCTTCTAGACAATATTCAAACTCAAATGTAGTCCTCAATACATTTATTATCACACTATTTCATAGAAAAGTAAGGACTACTAATGCAAACAACTAGACCGTCACTCCATTCCCCGACTAGTCCTGGCTATGTTCTCATTTCCTGAAGAGAACAATGAAAGCAAAAGGGTGAGCTCAACTAGCCCAGTAAGAAATATTATGACTAAGATAATGCAGAATAATTTATCGTTAGCCTTCAACAGTGATAAATTGATAAAATATAACTAACATCAAGTTTAACTACAGCAGAACAAGCAATCCATTAGAAGAGTCAAGTAGAACATGATATCTACTATCTTCTATGATTTAAAAGGTTTTTCATCACTTTTATCAATGAGACTCAGCTTAATAAATAATCCACATCATCGAATCACCCCTGCACTACGACTAAGGATATTCATTAGTATCACGACCACAAATTATCCATGCACTACGGGCCAAGGATATTCGTGTTTTCACTGATGGTCATGATCATGCCAACAACTGTCCATCAATGCATTACGGGCCAATGAGGACTTTTACCACATCATTTGTATCATTACGGTCATGATTATACCGAATAATTCCTGGTCATAATCATACCATGTCCATCTATGCACTACGGGCCAAAGATGACTTTCATAACAATATAAGCATGATGATGATGACAATGATATAAGAATTCAATTAAAAGAAAGCAAATGATAAATTTTTAAATATTTATTATTTAATTTATCCAGAATTCAATAATGTCCAAATTGTCAACATGATACTACTTTGTGGTGTAAAATTCAAGAATAATATTGTATCAAAAATGATTTGGACCGAAAAGGAATCAATTGTTGTCATGAATAGTACCCTGAGTGAATAGTAACCAAGTGAATAGTATCCCATGAATAGTAACTTTGGGAATAGTAACCTCGTGAATAGTACTACGACATGAAATGTTAAAACTTATCAAGAATGCTTAGAATAATATTTCCATGAAATGATACTGGTTGAAGCGCAAATATCAAGGATATTCTACTAATTTCATGGAGTATAGAAGCCAAAACTTTAACAAAATGAGTATAGAATTCGGAATCTGAAACGAAATAATATTACTTATATACTATATAGTGTGGAAGAAAATATTATTTCATATGAATATTGAACAAAAATAACATCTCTTACCTTGAAAAGAAGAGTATTCCAACTGGTATAGCAAGGATATTCTTGAAGAAAACTTTCACTATTTTCTATGCTCAAAGCTTTCTAAAACTTGAAAGAAATACGCTCAATATTATAGAAGAAGAATTATCTGATTCTGGTGTGATTTTTAATTATAACTAAGAATCCTATTTATAGGAGAATGGAAGGATACTATTTAGAAACAAACTGCACAATAATTTCAACAAGAAAATCACGGGCGTCTGCCAAATTTTTTAAAAAAAAAATGATTTTACTATGCAAACACTATGCATAATAAAATATAAAATATTCTATTTTTCATATAAAACAAAACTAATAAAACAAAACATCCTTATCACCTAAAACCATCCGTTAATTTTCCCCTGAGAATTCATTTTCAACTTTTGTGGGCCCCACATGTGGTCCCCACTTTTATTATATAAAATAACTTTCTACCGATTATTTTGAAAATGGGTAAATGGGGGTCCATAAAATAAGCAAAATTTACATAAATACTTCATAAAAATTCCCTCAATAATTTTAACAACCTTTATTCATATTATTATAACTCGAAAGAGGGGGCATTCCGATAAGGATTTCTCCCTATTGGCGTGCAATTAGGTGACCAAACCTCTCCTCGTCAGAACTTTCTAGACATTGTTAATTATGCAAATAATAATATGAATAACTTGTCATCTCAATTATTGATTTAATAATATATAAAATATCGACAATAATTGAATCAAATAACGTGAGATACTATGCAACAATTACTGTAGCAATAATTGAACAAAACTGAGTGACTTCTCACGTAAGCATCAATAATCAATACCGTGTGCTACTATGAAACCATGCGTATTACTGTACTTTTAACACTAGGTATTTCAACAGTTAACGGTAAAACTTCTGCTGTTATTTTCATAAAAGGATATTTTTATCGTTTTCTCAATCCGACAATAATTCCATTGTGGGGGGTCCACCAATGATTGTGATGTCATAAAAATATTCCCTGTTAAAACGAATATTCCCCGACCAATAGAATATAATATAACAACTTGAGTACTTTGCAAAATTTATAAATATTACCCACAACTATAACATTATATCAAATTCATTCCTTAATATTCAAAAATGATATTTATAGAAAATTCATCTTTATTCATAAAAGTTGGGGTCTTACATTAGGGCATGTTTATTAATTCGAACTAAATTAATGATTCTGAGAATATACTTAAAGAATAATTATTATTGGATATTCACATCTGTAATAAGCTATTAGTGATTGTAAATAGTATAGATAATTCTTATCTATCGTTGAATTGTGTTGAGAAATGTCTTAGCTAATTGTTCTGGCTAGACGAACATTTGTTAGAACTTAATAGGTTCGAGAAGAGAATAGAAGATAAGATAATTCAATTATTATTGATAGATCGATGCCAATTGTTTCGGCTAGATCAAGAAAGTAAATTTGATAAGTTCGAGAAGAGAAAAGAAGATAAGTTATTAGATTTTGAAATCATTATATTTCGTTATTAAATCAAATTCTGATTCAAAGACTGAGAAGAACAACCTTTTATATAAAGGGAATATTTTTGGTCGTATATTCGGCCATTGCGCGCATTTAAATATTACATAATATAAGGTATAATGAAGTTATTGCAGAGGGGTATGATTTAATCTCTATGGTTATCCGATACACCTGGGTATATCATAGTAAATCTTTGATAGTTACTCGTGAAGAGAAGTTCTAGATCATTTGTGATCACTCAGCATAAATTCTGGAAAATATTTCCATCTTGTTATTTGGGTATATCAAAGTAAATCTTTGATAGTTACTCGAGAATAGAATTTCAAGATCATTTAAGATCATTCAGTATAAACTCTGGAGAATATTTCTAAATTGTTATTCAATAGAATGTCGTAGAAACTTGAAAGCATTATATTCTTTCATTATTGTGTTGCATAGGTTGAGAGAAGATTGGTTAAAGAAGAATAAATTGTTCAGCTATTTCAAAGTTCCCCAAACTTTGGTATCATTTTATCCAAATAGATAGTCTATTGTTCTAATTCTTATACATTCATTGTATATCTTAACTTGCGGGGCAAATTTGTTGCTCACCCTTGCTAAATAAAACATTTCAGTTAGGGACAAAGTGACGGAGGTGCTGTGAAGAACAAAGGCAAAGGTGTTATGCTGTAATTGTAAGACCCTAACTTTTATGAATAAAGATTAATTTTTCTCAAAATATATTTTTGAATATTATTGTGTGGATTTGATATAATGTTATAGTTGTGGGTATTATTTACAAATTTTGCAAAGTAAGCAAGTGGTTATATAATATTCGAATGGTCGGGGAATATTCGTTTTAAAAGGGAATATTTGTGACGCCCCCAAAACAGGTATACATCACCCATCTTGAGTCGCCAGATACATGGTACAAAAATCAAATACAACTTTATTATACAACAGTCGTGTAGAATACAATAAAACCAAATCTGAGAGTTTTAATACGAACATTGTCTTCTAGACAATATCCACACTCAAATTCAATCTTATTACATTTACTATCACACTATTTCATAGACTAGTGAGGACTACTAATGCTATCATCTGGACCGTCACTCCGTTTCCCGACTAGTCCCTGCTACGTTCTCATTTCCTGGAGAGAACAGTGAAAGAAAGGGTGAGCTCAACTAGTCCAGTAAGAAATATTATGACTAAAATAATGCAGAATAAATTATCGTTAGCCATCAATAGTGTTAAACCGATACAATATAACAAACATCAATTTTAACTGCAGCGGAACGAGCAATCCATTAGAAGAGACAAATAGACCATCAGGTCTATTATCTCCTCCATGTTAAAAGTCCACCAATAATGTTTTATCCTTGTAACATCAATCAATAATTCCTGTCCACAATCATATGAATAACTCGTAATCATAATTGTGATTCTAAATTCCTCTTCGCACCCAGGACAAAGATAATTTTCATCACCTATCTTCACCTGAAACATCAAAAGTCATGGTTATACCAAATCACAATTCCTGCTCATAATCATACTAATAAATTCATCTTTACTTTCTGTACCAAAGATATTCATTAACAATTCATCTTTGCACTACAAGCCAGAGACATACAACTGTATTTTAGAAGAGTCAAGTAGAGCATGATATCTACTATCTTCTACGAATTAAAAGTGTATAACCAATATTTTATCGCTGAGACTCAGCTTAATAAATAATCCACATCATCGAATCATCCATGCACTACGGCCAAGGATATTCGTTAGTATCACATCCATGAATTATCCATGCACTACGGCCAAGGATATTCATTATTATCACATCCATGAATTAATATTTCATCGATGAAACTCAGCTCAATAATTAATCCACATCATCGAATTATCCATGCACTATGGCAAATGATATTCATTAATATCACATCCATGAATTATCCATGCACTACGGCCAAGGATATTCATTATTATCACATCCATGAATTAATATTTCATCGCTGAGACTCAGCTCAATAATTAATCCACATCATCGAATCATCCATGCACTACAGGCCAAGGATATTCATTAGTATCACAACCACAAATTATCCATGCACTACGGCCAAAGATAACCGTGTTTTCATCAACGGTCCTGATCATGCCATAAAATAATTCATCTTTGCACCCTTGGCCGAAGAGAATCCATAGCCATAATCATACCAAAAACTGTCCATCAATGCACTACGGGCCAATGAGGACTTTTTCCACATTATTTGTAAATTACGGTCATGATTATACCGAATAATCCCTGGTCATAACCATACCAAGTCCATCTATGCCCTATAGGCCACAGATGACTTTCATCATAATATAAGTATGAGTATAATGACAATGATATAAAAAATCAATCAAATGAGATAAATGATAAATATTAAACATTTATAATACAATTTATCCAGCGTTCAAAAATAACCAAATCAGTCCCAAAAATATTTCTTTTCTGGAATTTAGCAGAATATAGTCTTATACTAAACATATAATTTTCTCAGAATTTTTAAAATTCATTTACTATTTTTAAAAATTAATTTCTAATTAATTCCTTAAGAAATTAGCTACCTCAAGTTTAACTCCAGAAATTCCCAAATCTTGGCAGGATCTTACACATGTTAACGTGAGCTTCCAGTTTAAATTTCATGGTCATCGGAGTTATAGAACTCCGGTTATAGCATTTTTTATCAGAAAAATCTAAATATTGAAATAGTCATAACTTGCTCATTTTAAGTCGTAATGACCTCATTTTTGGACAGGAGGTACTTTATACCATATATTTCCATGTCCCAAAAGGCCTAAATTTTTCTCACAAATTAAGTGGCCAAAACAGCCCCTTTAAATTTATGGGCAGAAGCTTTTTGGTAATTTGCAGTTTTTGAATCCTTTGTTAAAATCAGTCCACACGAAAATCTAAAATACTTTTTCCAGTGATTCCATTTGGATAAGTTAGAAAACTCATATATCTAACTCTAGAACTTGACGTCACTCAAAAATTCAAAATATAATAGGAGATATGGTCAATTAAATTTCATGTTTTATTTTCACCAAAATCTGATTTTTCAACCCTTTGTGATTTCTAAGAAACTTTCATGTTTTCACATAATAACCAACATAAATCATCATAACACTTACTAATACTACATATACCCATGATTTTTATCAGTCCAATGCTTTTATTATGACTTTCATCATAATCCATGTAAACAGATCATTTCCATAATTTAATAAGGAATGAATACAAAGGATCATTCACCATGCATGTTGTAATCCACATAGACATGTTATTCCAACAGAATAATAAGGAATGGAATAACAGAAGAATTCACCATGCATGCGATAGACCGCACATACAGGTTATTCTCAACAGAATAATAAATTTGGGTGGAATTGATTTACGGGTGGAAGATGTCTAGTATAACATGTGTTTTATATATATAAATATATTAAAATTTTCTTTTTAGTTGGTAACTTGGCGTATGAATTCATCCATGAGTGATTTATCTGATTTCTTTCTATTTCGTCCATGATTAATTTCTAAATAGTACCCCTTCAATTCTCCTATAAATAAAAGTTCATTCATTCATTATTTCTTACGAATTCACAGAAACTCTAGAGAGAGAAATTATAGAGAAAAGTATACTGCTACTTCCCTACTCTTATATTTAGTTTCTTTTACGGTAAGGGGTATTATTTTCTTTTGTATTCATGAAGAGAACTCCTGTTATTCCATTCTTTATTATTCTACTGGAATAACCAGTATACGCGGACTACCTTATACTTGGTGACATTCTTCTAATATTCCGTATTTATTATTATTCATTGGAATATCACATCATGCGCTTTTCTGTGGGACTGGTTAAAATCTTTATTATTATTCTGTTGGAATATCCACATGCATGCGTTTTTACTACGGACCTGGTTCCATCTTTATTATTATTCTGTTGGAATATCATGTTTGTGCGTTTATGTCGAACCTGGTTCCGTCTTTACTATTCTGTTGAAACATTCTATCGGTGTGAATTTTGCCTGACTTGGTTCCGTTACTTATTAATCTATTGGAATAACCTGTCTATGCGAAGTACCGCATGCATGGTGATTTCTTTTGTTATTCCATTCGTTGTTATACTCAGTTGGTTAAAGTTTTGACTTCTCTACTCCATGAAATTAGTGGAATATCCTTGATATTTGCACTTCATCTAGTATCTTTTCATGGAAATATTCTTCTGAGCATTCTTGAATTTTACTCTACAAAGCAGTATCATGTTGACAATTTGGACGTTATTAGTTCCTGAATAAATTAATTCTTGAACTTGTTTTATTGAATTCTTATATCATTGTCATCATCCTCATGTTTATATTTTTTGAAAGTCATCTATGGCCTGTAGTGCATGGATGGACTTGGTATGATTATGACCAAGGATTATTCGGTGTAATCATAACCGTAATGTTACAAATGATGTGGTAAAAGTCCTCATTGGCCCGTAGTGCATTGATGGACAGTTGTTGGAATGATCATGACCATTAATGAATACACAAATATTCTTGGCCCGTAGTGCAAGGATAATTGTGGTCGTGATACTAAAGAATATCCTTGGTCAGAAGCGCAGGGGTGATTCGGTGATGTGGATTATTTATTGTCGAGTCTCAAATGATAAAAGTGATGAAAAACCTTTTAAATCATAAAAGATAGTAGATTTTATTCTCTACTTAACTCTTTTAATGGATTTCTTGTTCATTTGCAGTTAAACTTGATGTTGTTATATTTTATCGGTTTAACCTTTGTTGAAGGCTAACGATAATTTATTCGCATTATCTTAGTCATAATATTTCATTGGGCTAGTTGAGCTCACCCTTTCTTTCTTTGTTCTCTTCAGGAAATAAGAACATAGCAAGAACTAGTCTGGGAACGGAGATTGACGATTCAGAGGATAGCATTAGTAGTCCTCATTATTCGCGAAAAAAAGTGTGTTAATAATTGTAATGAGGACTCCTTTTGAGTTTGTATAATCTCTAGTAGACAATAATTGTATTCAAACTCACAGTTATGTTTGGTCGTATTGTACATGATAGTTGTATTAGTAAGTTGTATTTGAATTTTGTACCATGTATCTGACGACCCAAGATGGGTGATGTATACCTAATTTTGGGGGCGTCACAGTTGGTATCAAAGCTTAGGGATATGATCCCTGGCTATGATGTGAGAATAGAACTAGGAGGGGAGAGACGGGGAATTCCTTCGCTAGTATGACCTACCTAAGTTTATTTGGTATTTAATTGGTCGGTCAGAATATAGGGATAATATGTTTCATGTCAATTAACATTTTGTTTTGTGGCAGTATCTGAAAATGACATCTGAGAATGTTGAGAATAGCAATGGAGCACAGACGACCGTTGATTCACCACATATTAATAATCAGGATAATGTGCATCAGGAAGGCGATAATCCTCATGCAAACAACAACACTGACCAAATGATGAATGATGGATTGTTCAGAGGTTTTATGCAATTCATGCAACAGCAGGCGAGAGCAGCTCCTGTCCAAAACGTAGGATGAAATACTGGAAACTCTCGGACGGTCACCGCTAAACAGTTCAAGGAGCTGAGACCACCGGAGTTTATTGGAGAGCCAAAACCACTTATGGCGGAAGCATGGATAAAGCAGATCACCAAGATTTTTGATATCTTGGGATGCTCCGAGGAGCAAAAGGTTCCCTTCACGCCTTTATGTTGTGAGGAGAGGCGATTCTTTGGTGGGAATCAGTAAAAGCGTACTTCAACTCGCCACAATCGAAGATGTCTTGGGAGAAGTTCCAAGAGTCATTCAACGATAAATACTTTCCGAAAGTATTCGGCACATGAAGGAGGTGGAGTTTATCAAGTGGAGCAAAATAATATGGACCAGTGTCGCAAAGATGAGGCTAAATTTCTTTGAGTTGTCTCCGGGTTTGCGTCCCACTTGGTGGATAATGAAGAGTGAATGATGCGAATGTTTTTGCAAGGTTTGAAACATGAGATACGTCAACATCTTATTTCTCATAAACTGTGTTTGTATTCAGATGTTGTAAATAGGGCTCGATTAGTAGAACGTGATAATGAGTCAGCCTATAATCAAAAAGAGAGCAAATGAAAAAATGATAATACCAGTGAGAGTAGTCATCGAAGCGGTGACAACAAGCGTGGAGGAAATCAACAGGACAGAAATGGTAACCACTTCGGTGGTAATCAAGGCCAAAACAATAAGAATGGACATTTCAAGAAGAGGAGATTCAACAATGATGGAAAGACGTCAGCACCAGCACCCATTGTTAAGGAAGGAGAACGACCACCTATCATATGCTTCAAATGCGGATGGGGGGGGGGGAGGGACACATCAGTCCAAACTGCGCGATGCCATCCAAAGCATGTTATAATTGTGGAAGAGAAGGGCACTTAGCCCGATTTTGTCGTTAACCGAAGATAAGTTCAGCTAGGATGGAGGCACCAAAGGCCGTGCCAGAAAAGTCAAAATCGGTAGTGCAAGGGAGAGCGTTTGTTGTGACCTCCCAGAAAGCAAGGAACCCAAATGAGGTCATCACGGGTAAGCTTATCATAAACTCTAGCGAAGTCTATACTTTATTTGATACCGGTTCTACCCATTCTTTTATTTCTCCTACTTTCACTCAACAATTAAATTTGACTCCGGAGAAATTAGATTTTGACTTATCTGTGGAAACTCCATTGGGAGAAACCTTCATTACATCCACTGTTTATAAGTCTTGTTTGGTTCAAATTGATACCATCATATTACCTATCTATCTTATTTCATTGAAAATACTTGCATTTGACGTGATTCTAGGGATTGATTGGTTAACTACTTATCATTCAAAAATTGATTATTTTCGTAAGGTTGTTAGCTTTCATATTCCTAATCAACCTATTATGTGAATTCAACCGACCAAACCATTAAAATCAATCACGATCATCTCAAGCCATAAAGCTATTCGTTTATTGAAAAACGGATGTCAAGCTTTCTTAGCTCATGTCACAGATCTAAATAAAAATATGTCAGCTTTGAATGATATTTCTCTTGTTAATAAATTTCCTTACGTATTCCCCGAAGAACTTCCCGGCCTACCCCCAGAGCGTGAAATTGAATTTTGTATCGACCTTGAACCCGGTACAAAACCCATTTCCAAAGCCCCATATCGAATGGATCCTATTGAATTTCAGGAGTTAAAGACCCAACTGCAGGAATTGTTAGACATTGGCTTTATTCGTCCTAGTACTTCTCCTTAGGGTGCTCCTGTTCTATTCATGAAGAAGAAAGATGGGAGTATGTGACTTTGTATTGATTATCGGGAGTTAAATCATGTCACTATAAAAAATAGGTACCCATTGCCACGTATTGATGACCTGTTTGACCAGTTGCAAGGAGCTAAATTCTTTTCCAAGATTGGTCTTCATTCCGGATATCACCAATTGAAGATTAGAACAGATGACATTCCAAAGATGGCTTTCAGAACTCAGTACGGGCATTATGAATTCCTACTCATGTCCTTTGGATTGACTAATGCTCCTGTTGCCTTCATGGATATGATGAACCGAGTATTTAAGGAATATTTGGATCACTTTATGGTCGTCTTTATTGATGACATCCTTACTTATTCCAAAAGCTGTGAAGATCATGAGCAACACTTGAGGCTGACACTCCAAAAGCTTCGTGAATATAAGCTTTATGCTAAGTTGAAGAAATATGAGTTCTAGCTTGAGGAAGTAGCATTCCTTGGGCATGTGGTATCAAGTCATGGAATATCTGTTGACCCAACAAAGATTGAAGCTATTCAAAGCTGGGAGCAACCTAAATCAATGATCGAAGTCACGTAGCTTTCTCGACGATTTGGTTATTATCGGAGATTCGTGGAAGGATTTTCTTGAATCGATACTCCATTGACTCGGTGACTCGGAAAGATATAAAGTTTCGGTTGGAGCGAAGAATGTGAGAAGAGTTTTCAAGAACTCAAGAGGAGACTCATTTCGCACCTGCTCGACAATACCATCGGCTCGGAGGATTTGTCATCTGATGATGCTTGAGCAAAGGGTTGGGATGTGTTCTCATGCAACATGGAAAATTCATAGCCTATGCCTCAAGACAACTCAAAGAATATGAGAGGAATTATCCTACTCATGATCTAGAGTTGGCAGTTGTTGTCTTCGCACTAAAGATTTGGAGGCATTACTTATATAGGGAGAAGGTGGAGATTTTTACGGATCATAAAAGCCTCAAATATTTCTTCACTCAAAAGGAACTCAACATGCGACAACGACGCTGGCTTGAACTGTTGAAAGATTATGATCATACCATCCAATACCATCCTGGAAAAGCGAACATGGTAGCTGACACATTGACTAGAAGATCATATGCAAGTGCGAATGCGATATTGTCAATGCAAAGGCCCATTTTGTGTGGCTTGCAAAGGATGGAGATAGAGTTAAAGACTCAGGGACCCATGTGATGATGGCAAATATACGAGTAGAACCGACTTTAATTGATAAAGTTAAAGCTACTCAAGTTACAGACCTGGAGCTGATGCGTATGAGGAAGAAAGTGCAAGAAGGTGCTATACCGGAAGCAAGAATCGATGAAGAATGAATACTTTGAGTCAAATCCAGACTTTGTGTTCCTAACGACCCTGATTTAAAGTATAAAATCATGATGGAGGCGCACAATACACCATTTGCAATCCATCCTGGGAGTACCAAAATGTATCATGATATTCGTCATACATTTTGGTGGAGCAATATGAAGAGAGAGATAGTGCTATTTATCTCAAGGTGTCTAACTTGTCAACGAGTTAATGCGGAGCATCAAGTACCAAAAGGTCCATTGCAACCACTTGAAATTCTAGAATGGAAGTGGGAACACATTACCATGGATTTTGTTACCCGTCTTCCTAAGGTTTCTCAAGGTATAGATGTGATTTGGGTCATTGTTGATAGATTGACCAAGTCTGCTCATTTCTTACCGATACGAGAAACTTATACACTTGAATGTCTTGCTCGTATGTACATAAACGAGATTGTAAGACTACATGGTATGCCGGTATCCATAGTGTCTGATCTAGACCCAAGATTCACTTCACGATTTTGGGTTAGTTTGCAAAAAGCTATGGGCACAGACTTACGATTTAGCTCGGCATATCATCCTCTCGGCCAGACGACAAAATGAGAGGACTATTCAGACTCTTGAAGATCTATTAAGATTCTCGTGTCCTTGATTTCAAGGAAGTTAGCATAAGTTCTTACCATTGGTGGAGTTTTCCTGATACAATAATAGTTATCAAGCAAGTATTGGCATGGCTCCATTTGAGGCGTTGTATGGAAGAAAGTGTCGCTCTCCCAGTTATCTTTGGGATGAGGTGGGAGAAGCAACGTTGTTGGGACCGGGAGTTGGTACGTATGACTACGTGAAAAGATTCAAACGATCCAAAGAACGTATAAAAACCTCACAAGATCGATAAAAGAGTTATGCCGATCTTCATCGAAAGGACGTGGAATTCGATATTCGAGATCATGTGTTGTTACGTGTTGCTCCATGGAAAGGAGTTACGAGATTTGGAAAAGAGAAAAGCTCAATCCTCGATTCATTGGCCCATTTTAATCCTCGATCGAGTAGGGGCGTGGCCTATAGACTCGCTTTTACCGCCAAGTATGTCTCGTGTTCATAACATTTTTCACATATCCATGTTACGTAAATATGTGAAAGACCCGAACCACATTATTGAGTTAGAACCGGATGAAATAGCGGAAGATTTGATGTATGAAGAGGTTCCTGTTCAAATCTTGGATAAGAAGGAACATATTCTACGCCCAAGGTTATACCTCAAGTCAAAGTTTTGTGGAGAAACCACGATGTTGAGGAAATGACTTGGGAGTTAGAATCGAAATGAAATCAAGGTATCCTTATCTCTTCGACATACCGTGCACGCACCTAATTTCAGGAGGGAGAAATTTCATAAGAAGGGAGGTTGTAAGACCCCAACTTTTATTAATAAAGATGAATTTTCTATAAATATCATTTTTGAATATTATGGAGTAAATTTGATATAATGTTATAGTTGTGGGTAATATTTATAAATTTTGCAAAGTACGCAAGTTGTTATATAATATTCGATTGGTCGGGGAATATTCGTTTTAACAGAGAATATTCGTACAACGACACAATCATTGGTGGGCCCCACAATGAAATTATTGTTGAATTGAGAAAACGACAAAAATACTTTATGAAAATAACGACGAAAGTTTTACCGTTAACTGTTGAAACACCCGGTGTTAAAATTACAGTAATACGTGTAGTTGCACAGTAGCACACTGTATTGATTATTGATGCTTACGTGAGAAGTTATCTCAGTTTTGTTTATATATATATATATATAATTATTATATATGTGTGTGTGTGTGTGTGTTAGTCAAATTGGGTGGGGGAGGGGATTTGATATTCATGTGGAGGGAGTACAAGCATTATTATTTTATATATATATATATATATATATATATATATATATGATAGTGGATTTGGGTGGAATTGATTTATGTGTGGAAGATGTCTAGTATAGCATGTGTTTTATATATATAAATATATTAAAATTTTGTTTTTAGTTGGTAACTTCATGTATGACTTCATCCATGAGTGATTAAATCCGATTCTTTTTCATTTCGGTCCATGATTAATTTCTAAACAGTACCCCTTCAATTCTCCTATAAATAGAAGTTCATTCATTCATTATTTCTTATGAATTCACTGAAACTCTAGAGAGAGAAATTATAGAGAAAAGTATTCTGCTACTTCCCTACTCTTATATTCAGTTTTGTTTACAGTAAGTGGTATTATTTCTTTTGTATTCATGAAGAGAACTTCTGTTATTGCATTCTTTATTACTCTGCTGGAATAACCAGTATACGCGGACTACCCTATACTTGGTGACATTCTTCTAATATTCCATCTTTATTATTATTCTGTTGAATATATCTTGTGTATGCGTTTTTTCTGCGGACTTCGTTAAAATCTTAATTATTATTTTGTTGGAATATCCGTCTGTGCGTTTATGCTTAGGACTGGTTTAAATCTTTATTATTTCATTGGAACATCCCGCTTGCGTGTAATTTCACTTTGACACGGTTAGATTACTTATTAATCATTGAATATCCTCGTCTCATGCGGCACCGCATGCATGGTGATTTCTTTTGTTATTCCATTCGTTGTTATACTCAGTTGGTTAAAGTTTTGACTTCTATACTCCATGAAATTAGTGGAATATCCTTGATATTTACGCTTCATCCAGTATCTTTTCATGGAAATATTCTTCTGGGCATTCTTGAATTTTACTCTACAAAGCAGTATCATGTTGACAATTTGGACGTTATTAGTTCCTGAATAAATTAATTCTTGAACATGTTTTATTGAATTCTTATATCATTGTCATCATCCTCATGTTTATATTTTTTGAAAGTCATCTATGGCCTGTAGTGCATGGATGGACTTGGTATGATTATGACCAAGGATTATTCGGTGTAATCATAACCTTAATGTTACAAATGATGTGGTAAAAGTCCTCATTGGCCCGTAGTTCAATTATGGACAGTTGTTGGCATGATCATGACCATTAATGATTATACAAATATTCTTGGCCCATAGTGCATGGATAATTGTGGTCGTGATACAAAAGAATACCCTTGGATGTAGTGCAGGGGTGATTCGGTGATGTGGATTATTTATTGTCGAAGTCATGACGATAAAAGTGATGAAAACCTTTTAAATCATAAAAGATAGTAGATTTTATTCTCTACTTGACTCTTTTAATGGATTGCATGTTCACCGCAGCTGATTAAACTTGATGTTGTTATATTTTATCGCTTAACAATCTTTGAAGGCTAACTATAATTTATTCTGCATTATCTTAGTCATAATATTTCTTACTGGGCTAGTTGAGCTCACCCTTTCATTCACTGTTCTCCTCAGGAAATGAAACATAGCAGGAACTAGTCGGGGAACGAAGTGACGGTCCAGAGGATAGCATTAGTAGTCCTCACTATTCTGTGAAACAGTGTGTTAATAATTGTAATGAGGACTCCTTTTGAGTTTGTATAATCTCTAGCAGCATAATAATTGTATTCAAACTCACGATTATGTTTGGTCGATTATATACTTACGGCGATTGTATTAGTAAGTTGTATTTGAATTTTGTACCATGTATCTGACGACCCAAGATGGGTGATGTATACCTAATTTTGGGGGCGTCACATTCGGCTTTATTGCTTTTATTATTTTTGAGATGCGAGGCATCTTCGAAAAAATAAGATACATAGTAGTGCCGAACTCCTTGTGGGCATGAGAGCCATCTAAGGAAATTTAGACACTGTGAAAAATTTACAAGCTAACTGCAGCTGAAAATGTCCATCACGGGAACCGATTCTAGATTTAGGAACTAGATCTATGATCACATGATTCCTAGGCTCACATGATAAAGCAATATATACAAAAGCTAAAAAAAGAACTAGATTTTGAATAAATCTAAACTATTTTAGCTTCATCAGTTTCAGTTTAGTCACCATGAACCGGCTAAAGTGAGAAATAGCTAGATTGAGACAAATCTAGCCCATAGCAAAAGCTAGAAAAAGAATTAGATTTGAGTAAATCTAAGCATTCCAGCTTCAACGGTTCCAGTTTAGTCACCATGAACCAGTTAAAGTGAGAAATAGCCAGATTTTGGCAAATCTAACCCACAGTCTGATAAAGTAGTTATATATATATAAAAGATGTAAATATATATATATGAACAATCGACTGCCACAAAGTGAACTCCAGACAGGACTTGAATATATATATATATATATATAAGCCGTAAACGCACCGGATGTATATCCAGGCTAAATCAAACAGAAATTGATAACAAGAAATATATATATAAGTATTTATATATATAAAAGCAGTAAACGCTCTGGATATATATCCAGGCTCAATCAAACAGAGTTTGATGGGAAGAGATACATATATAAGTATTTATATATATTAAAGCAGTAAACGCTCCGAATATATATCCAAGCTCAATCAAACAGAGTTTGATGGGAAGGTATATATATATATATATATATATATATATAAGCAGTAAATGCTCCGAATATTATATTCGGGCTCAATTGAAGCATAGTTCGATAATATATATATATATATATATATAAGTATTTATATATATAAAAGCAATAAAAGCCATGGATCGATGATCCGGGCATACACACACAACACGACTCTCAGCGTTAGTAGATATGTATATATAGAAGTGAGAAAAATCTTAAAAATTTGAGATGTCTTACAGTGGGCTGCCAAGAAGACTTCAGATAGCTTTTGATGCAGGAAAACTCGATTTCCACTGGTTAAATTTCAGTATGTTGTAAAACATGAGCTCACAAGTGTTTAGAAAAAGAAAGCACTCAGTTTGAAGCACTATAGGAGGGTGTACATAGTGAAATGGATAGGGTTTCCTCGCTCTTTCTCTCCTTAAAGTGGCCACCCCAAGCCCTTTATTTATAGAGGGGGAGCCATAGGTTTAACCGCGGAAGTCGCGGGATCTACCTGCGACTGCCGGGGGTGCCCCGGCCCATGTGGGTCCCACTGTCTTAAAGAACGTGCACTTGTGCAACGCGTTTTCCACTTGAACCTTCATATCTTTTAATCCGGGCATCCGATTGAGGTGTGATGTACCTTTCTAGAATGTTGTTGTCGAGAGCTACACAATGACATGGGATAAGAGGTTGTACGAAGCCGGGAAGATGGGTCCATGACCAGATCTTCAAGTCTTCAAATTCTATCTGGTGTACTATGTTATGTAGTAGTCACTCAGAATTTTGAGCTATGGTTCTTGTGGGACACTTCAGTATAAAATGTGGGTTGAAATGATGTTAAGACGACATGAATGTAGTATCGAGGTAGCAAAATGATGATTTTCCCCTCACCAGGGTTATCTCTGGCTTTGCACAAATGTAGCAGTTATTGCTCGGGGTTATCTCTGAGATGGGGCTGATGTAGGTGTTGAATGTCCTCAGGGGTATTTCTGAGGTGTGCCTGATCTCTCGGGGTTATTTTTGGGGTTGGAACTGAGTGCCTCAGTGTTGTCTCCGAGGTTAAAAATGACTTCTCCGGGGTTATCTCCAGGATTGGAACTTCATCCCTCAGGGTTGTCTCCGAGGTTTGGAATTGAGCATCTTGGGGTTGTCTCCAGGAGTGGAACTGAGTATCTCGGGGTTGTCTCCAAGATTGAAAAATGAATATCCCGGAGTTGTCTCTGGGATTAAACTGTTTTGACTTCCAGGGTTATCTTTGGAAGACAGTTCTGCCCTCCTGCAAGGTTAGTTTCATGAATGCAAAATTTTGAGTGTCTACAGATGCCCCTCTTTATCATATTCATGCAATGCAATGGCATGGATATGATAAAGAATACTAGACACTTGAAATGTGACGAGATAATCATGATGCAAATATATTATGAGGGTGGTTTGTTGGATCATTTTCGAGTTATCACTGATAACCCTAATGAATTGTTTGGATATCTACTCGACTGGTAGTTTCCAGAGCTCACATGAACTTCTATGATAGAGACCGCATGATGTTGACATTGGGGTTATTGACAAAGTCCTTAATCCTTTGCGCAGGCCTTCCACTGAAGATGTTATTCTTATGTGCGAGAGACCCTTGGGGAATTGTGCTTTGTCTAATGAAGTTTTGTATAATAGATTCCATCATCGGTCCACCCCGATTAGGATGGTTTTCCCTAGTTTGTATCGCTAGGTCTTTCCAGTGTTCTGTCTGAGTTACTACCAACAGTTGGCGTTGTCAGGGCTGTTTGACCTTCATTGAAATGTCCTTTAATGGGTGAACATCATCGGACCACCTTCGATGCTTCGTTGGATTTAGTTGCCAACGGCTGATAACGTCAAGATTGTTTGACCTTCGCTAAAATGTTCTTCAACGACTAATATCATCAGACTACCTCCGATGCTTCGCTGGATTTACTTGTCAACGGCTGATAATGTCAAGGTTGCTTGACCTTCATTGAAATGTGCTTCAACAATGAATATCATCTGTGACGCCCCAAAATAGGTATACATCACCCATCTTGGGTCGCCAAATACATGGTACAAAATACAAATACAAACTTAATTATACAACAAGAGCTGAGAGTTTTTACACGAATATTGTCTCATAGGCAATATCCAAACTCAAATTCAATCCTCATTACATTTATTATCACACTAAATAGTGAGGATTACTAAAACAACCATCTTGGACCATCACTCCGTTCCCCGACTAGTCCCGGCTATGTTCTCATTTCTAGAAGAGAATAATGAAAGCAAAAGGGTGAGCTTAACTAGCCCAATAAGAAATATTATGACTACGATAATGCAGAATAAGTTATCATTAGCCTTCAACAATGTTAAACTGATAGAATATAATAGACAACAAGTTTAACTACAGTGGAACAAGAAATCCATTAGAAGAGTCAAGTAGAGCATGATATCGATTATCTTCTATGATTTAAAATGGTTTTCATCAACTTTATCGCTGAGACTCAGCTTAATAAATAAACCACATAATTGAATCATCCCTGCACTACGGGCCAAGGATATTCAAGTAATCATCAATGGTCATGATTATACCGAATAATACATGGTCATAATCATACCAACAACTGTCCATCCATGCATTACAGGCCAATGAGAATTTTTACCACATCATTTGTAACATTACAGGACATGATTATACCGAATGATACCTGGTAATAATCATACCAATCAACAGTCCATCTATGCACGTATGCCAAAGATGACTTTCATCACAATATAAGCATGAGGATGATGACAATGATATAAGAATTCAATCAAACGAGATCAAGGATAAATAGTAAAGACTTTAAATTTATCCAGAGTTTAAAAATATCCGAATTGTCAACATGATACTACTTTGTGGAGTAAAATTCAATAATAATATTCATGTATCAAAAATAATCTTGGACAGAAAAGAAATCAATTTTTATCGTGAATAGTGATACGGATGAATAGTACCCGAGTGAATAGTACCCCAGCATGAAAAGTGCCCCGAATACCCGAGTGAATAATATTTGAGTGAATAGTAACTGGGTGAATAGTGACCCATGAATAGTAACTCAGGAATAGTACCCCGGCATAAAAAGTGACCTAAATACCCGAGTGAATAATATTCTACTGAATAGTAACCGGGTGAATAGTAACCCGTGAATAGTACCCCGGGTGAAAATATTGATATTTAATAAGAAAGTTCAGATTAATATTCCAATGAAACGATACTGGATAAGGCGCAAAACTTCAAGTATATCCCACTAATTTTAGAGATTATAGAAGCAATACTTACCATAGTAAGTTTAGATTTAAGAATATGAAAAGAAATAACATACGAAACTGCAAATGGATTTTCACCTGTCATACGATACGTAATCCGCGTAGACAGGTTATTCCGACATATTAAAGGATGAATGAGAAAAATAGTATTCCTTATGAATATGAAAGAAATAATACCCCTTATGAATATAAAAGATAATATCCATTACCTTAGTAGAAGACTGGATACTGCAATAGTGAAGTAGCAAAATACACTTCTTCTTACTCTCTATAGTTTCTCTTGTGAGTCTCAGTGAATTGGTGAGAATGAAAGAAGAATTAAACTTCTATTTATAGGAGAAATGACTAAATAGTAACTAATTCACGAATGGTCCAGATTGATTTACTATTAGAACGGACTGTCCAGATTGATTACTATTAAAACCACAACCGACGGTCCAGATTGATTTATTTTTAAAACCACCACCGACAGTCCAGATTGATTTATTTTTAAAACCACCACCGACGGTCCAGATTGATTTACTATTAAAACCTTCACCGACGGTCCAGATTGATTTACTATTAAAACCACCACCAATGGTCCAGATTGATTTACTATTAAAACCACCACCAATGGTCCAAATTGATTTAACTTATTACACTTTAGTACCCCTAAAGTTTTCTAAGTTTGCATTATTCCCCTCTAACTTTTGTAATTCACTTATCTTCAATAAACACATTATTAATATATCGACAATTATTCATCATTAATATTATAACTCACAATATTTATCAACCAAATCATTCCCAAAAAAAAGGGGGCTTTCCGATAAGGATTTCTCCCTATTGGCGCGCAATTAGGTGACCAAACCTCTCCTCGACAGAACTTTCTAGACATCGTCAATATTGCAAATAAAAATATGAATAACTTTGTTGTCTCAATTATTGATTTAATAATATAAAATATTATGTAGATGATATTGTGACAATAATTGAATCAAAAATATGAGAGATATTATGCAGCAATTACTGTAGCAATAATTGAGTATAACTGAGTGACTTCTCACGTAAGCATCAATAATCAATACCGTGTGCTACTATGCAACCACACGTATTACTGTACTTTTATCACCGGGTATTTCAATAGTTAACGGTAAAACTTTCGCTGTTATTTTTACAAAAATATATTTCTGTCGTTTTCTAACTCCAACAATAATTTCGTTGTGGGGTCCACCAATGATTGTGCCATCGTACGAATATTTTTTGTTTAAAATGAATATTCCCTGACACAACAAATATTTTATATCAACTTGCTTACTTTTCAAAATTTTCAAATATCACCATTAACTTTAACCTTTTATCAATTTAACCATTTATTAAATAGAACAATAATTATAAGAAAATTAGATACTTTCATTTCATGAAATTTGGGGTCTTACAATCTCCCCTCCTTATGAAATTTTGCCCTCAAAATTTACGTACGTACCTGGTATGCCGAAGAGATGAGGATACCTCGTCAGATTCTAATTCCTGAGGTATAACCTTTGAGCGTAGAATATGCTCCTTCTTATCTAAGATTTTAACAGGTACCTCTTCATACGTTAAATCTTCCACTATCTCGTTCGGTTCTAATTCAATAATGTGGTTTGGGTCTTCCACATATTTACGTAACATAGATATGTAAAAAATGTTATGAACACGAGATATACTTGGCGGTAAGATGAGTATATAAGCCACAGTTCCTACTCGATCGAGGATTTCAAATGGGCCAATAAATCGAGGGTTGAGATTTCCTCTCTTCATCGATTCTTGTTCTAGAATAACGCCCTCTTAAACCTTCTTCTTCACATTCATCAACTTTGAGTCTGTAGTTTGATCGGCTTTAACTTTATCGATTAAAGTCGATTCTAATCGTATATTTGATATCTTCACATTGGTTCTTGGAGTCTTTAACTCTATCTCCATCTTTTGTAAGTCATACGAAATTGGTCTTTGTGTTAACAAAATCGCACTTGTAAACACATACGATCTTCCACTCAATACGTCAGCTACCACGTTCGCTTTTCTAGGATGGTATAGAATGGTATAGTCATAATCTTTCAACAGCTCGAGTCAACGTCTTTGGCGAATGTTACGTTCATTTTGGGTGAAAAAATATTTGAAGGTTTTGTACCAGATTCAAGGTTGATACAAAATTCATTTTCACGCTCTGGGCAAGGCCAGGAAGTTCTTCAGGGAATACGTCAGGAAATTTGTTTAAATCTGTGACATGGCTAAGAAATCTTGACATTTGTTTTTCAATAAACGAATACCTTTATGGCTTGATATGACAGTGATTGACTTTAGTGGTTTGGTCGCTTGAATTCTCATAATAGGTTGGTAAGGAATATGAAAGCTAACAACCTTACAAAAACAATCAATTTTTGCATGATGAGTAGTTAACCAATCAATCCCTAAAATCACATCAAACGCAAGTATTTTTAAGGAAATAAGATCGATAGGTAACGTGCGATTACCGGTTTGAATCAAACAAGACTTATAAACAGTGGATGTAATAAATGTTTCTCCCAACGGAGTTTCAACTGATAAGTCAAAGTCTAATTTCTCTGGAGTCAAATTTAAACGTTGAGCGCAAGTAGGAGAAATAAAAGAATGGGTAGAACCGGTATCAAATAAGGTATAAGCTTCGCAAGAGTTTATGATTAGCTTATCCGTGATAACCTCGTTCGGATTCCTTACTTTTTGGGAGGTTACGACAAACGCTCTCCCTTGAACTACCGATTTTTTCTTGTCTGGGACGGCCCTTGATGCCTCCATCCCAGCTGGACTTGACTTTAGTGCACGACAAAATTGGGCTAGGTTACCTTCTCTTCCATAATTGTAACATGCTTTGGACTGTTGCGTACAGTTTGGACTGATGTGTCCCTCACCTCTGCATTTGTAACATACGACCGATGGTCTTTCTCCTTCCTTACCAACAGGTGTTGGAGCTGACATCTTTCCATCATTATTGAATCTCTTCTTCTTAAAATTTCCACTTCTATTATCTTGGTCATGAGTACCACTAGAGTGGTTACCATTTCTGGCATGTTGATTCACTCCACGTTTGTTGTCACTGCTTCTATAACTGCTACTACTGGTAGTATCGCTTTGTCGGCTGCTATCTATTGGTTGGATTGACTCATTATCACGTTCCATTAACTGAGCCCTATTTACAACATCTGAATACAAACACAGTTTGTGAGAAATTAAGTATTGACGTATCTCGGGTTTCAAACCTCTTAGAAACATCTGCATCATTCTCTCTTCATTATCAACCAAGTGGGGCGCAAACCGTGACAACTCAGCAAACATAGCTTCGTACTGTGACATGGTCTTATTGTTTTACTCCAACTTGATAAACTCCACCACCTTCATGTGACGAATACTTTCGGGAAAGTACTTATCATTGAACAGCTCTTGGAACTTCTCCCAAGACATTTTGAGTGCGGAAGGTTGAGTACGCTTTACCGATTCCCACTAGTAATCTGCCTCTCCTCTCAACATGAAGGTGGCAAAGGGAACCATTTGCTCCTCAAAGCATCCCAAGACTTCGAAAATCTTGGTGATCTGCTTTATCCACGTCTCCGCCTTAAGTGGTTCTAGCTTTCCCCAAAACTCTGATGATCCCAGCTCCTTGAATTTCTTAGCGGTGACCATCTGTGAGTTACCAGTGTTTCCACCTTCATTTTTAACATGAGCCGCTCTCGCCTGATGTTGCACGAATTGCATAAAGCCTCTGAACATCCCATTGTTCATCATTTGATCCGTGTTGTTGTTTACCTGAAGATAATTGTCTTCCTGTTGCACATTATCCTGGGTATTAATCGTTGGTGACTCAACGGTCTCATGTGCTTCATTATTGATCTCAACATTTTCAGATGCCATTTTCAAACACTGCCACAAAACAAGGGTTAATTGACATGTCACATATTATCTCTATACTCTGACCGACCAATTAAATACCAAATAAACTTAGGTAGGTCATACTATCGAAGGAATTCCCCGTCTCTCCCATACTAGTTCTTGTCACACATCTTAGCCAGGGATAATATCCCTAAGCTTTGATACCAACAGTGACGCCCCCAAAATAGGTATACATCACCCATCTTGGGTCGCCAAATACATGGTACAGAATACAAATACAAACTTTTTTATACAACAAGAGCTGAGAGTTTTTATACGAATAATATTAGGTTTGTAATATTCATATGGGTCAATTTGTTAGGTTTGTAAAAAATCAAAAAAATAATGCGGAGCGTGTAAAATCGAGTTTAAAATTTTACAAACCATATACCGGATCACCCTTTATGCATAATTATTAATTAAGCGAAAAGATAAAGAATAAATCATACCCTTGAAGATCGAGCTTCCTCGGTACAAGTTCACTCTCAAATCCTTTCGCGTTCGATCTTGAATCCACGGGTTTGGTTCCTTCCTTTGATCGGCGTTAGCCACCCAAATGTTTGGCCTCTGGGGTGATCCACGAGGAAGAAGAAAATCAAGAAGAAGAAGGGTGGTTGGCTAAACCCTAGTTTTCTATCTCTATAGAAAAGGTGTACTCTCCAACAAATTGGAATTATTACGTATGTTGAAAAAGTCAACAAACCCCCACCACCCATAATAAGACTCCTCTTATTTATAGATGTGGGCAACCCACCTTAACAATTAAGGAATTGGGTTTTATTTAATTAATTAAATTCTTTTAATTAATTAAGCTCCCTAATCTTATTAGGGATAATTAATTAAACTCCTTTAACTAATTTTCCTCCTAATCCTATTAGGAATAAATGAGAGTACTTATATTAAATTAATTCCTAAACTCTTTTAGAAATTAAAATAATAATAATTGTAATAATATTAATAAGACTCCTCTTATTAATTTATATTTAATATTTCTAAAATATTAAATAATAAATATTAAGCTATTTAATTTATTCTATCACCATAGATTAAATTAAATATACATAACTATATTATTTACGATTATGCCATTAACTTCTTAAATAATTATTCTTCCTTTTTATGGTGTGACCCTTTAGGTTCTCCATATTAAGCAGGTTGTGAATAAATCAATTAGAACAATTCTAATCTTATTTAAATAAATAAATTAAACAATTAATTTATTTAAATAAATAATATTTATTCTACAATAGGGATAAGCTCCCTAGCGATCGGCGACTTTCCGGATAATATAGATTTCAACATTAATCATTAAAGAACCTTTGAGTAAATAGTTAAAATACAATTCAATCCTTCCACCATCTGATGTCCCAATTAAATATAAGGCATGGAATTCTTTGTCGAGTCTTATTTTATTTAATTATATGTATTTCGACTCTTAAATGCACTGACTCAAATAATGCAAATTAGAAACTCCTTTCTAATTTCATTACGCCTTAACCGAGGACTCTTTGGGTTGTCATTTATCGAATCACATAGGACATTTCTCTTCTTTTATTAGAAGTGGTAGATTCTTTATTGATCATACATTATCTCCATATACAACTTATTATACCCAAGCATACCCTTTGATATACCCTAAGGGTCTTAAGGAATAAGTCAAAGTATAACTCATCATACACGAGATACTATGATGATCTCAAGTCAAGGATTACTTGTCTACTATCACTCTGAGAAATTCCTATTGTGAGCAAATAAAACTCCATTAGGTATTCCTTAGCGAGCCACGTTCGGTGAACTTATTCTCTAATAAGCACCTACATACTTGCTTTAGTGTCTCCACACAAATGATCGTGAGATCAATCATCCTCATCGATGAGCAAGCAGCGTATGTACCGATCTATCAGGATTCACTAATCCCCGATTTAGTAATCAATGATTGGGAACTATTTTAGTTTTAAGCTTTCTAAGAATTTAGATCTCATTAGAATGATCATCATCATTATTCTAAAAGCATTGCTTAAAACTATGGGTTTATCACATATTATAAAAGCGACATCATGTAGATAATTAAAAGCCTTTAATAAATTAATACTTTTTATTAATAAATGAATAAGATTATTACAAAGTATATGCTTTATCATCAAACATGATTGGCTTGTGTGCATACTACTTTCAATCTCCCACTTGCACTAAAGCCGATCGTCATGGTATCTTATACTCTTCTTCTCTAAGTGGCGATTATCCTTTGTTGGATAAGCTTTAGTTAATGGATATGTAATGTTGTTCTTGAGAGTCCACTATCTCTATAGTGATTTCCCATCTTTGATGATTCTAATAATCAAATGAAAGTGCCTGACACATGTTTAGATCCAAGATGAGACTTAGGAACTATTCTAGTTACGTAATGAACTTTTAATCCAAACAATCAACTTGCGACTTCATTTATAGCTATATACTTTGTCTTTATCACTAAACCGGCAACTCTTTCTTTGTTTGGAACCTTTCAATTCAACTTTGCACCCTTGTTCAAGATAACGCTTTACCTTAAAAGTGATTTTTTACGTCATCTTGAGTGCATGCGAAAAACTTGAGTGCTGTTAAGCCCTCTAGTTTTAATTAAGACCCACCATGAATATGATCACATCCTTAGTCTTGGGTTAAGCACTTTAAGATGTTTTTCAGCGACTCTTCATAGTGAACTTCTCCGAATATGGTGATCGACATCGGTCTCGTATATTTCATTGCATACATGATTGTCACTCATGCGATCTCTCTTCTTTGGAGTCTATGGGGACTATTAAGAGAGATACACTCCATAGCTCATCGACATGAGACATCTCTTGGAGTTTGCCATGCTAAGCGACTTTAGCATCAAATGAATATCGTTCCTTGGGTTAAGTCGAGCATCCTCTTAAATCTATCTATATAGATTTATATCCCCAATTAAGATACTCTTCCCAAATCATTCATGGAGGAATGTTTGAACAACTTTATCTTTCTTGATTGTAGCATTGGTATGTCATTCCTTATCAGTAGTATATCAACATATAATACTAGAAATTTCACGCGCTGCTCCCCCCGACCCTTTTGTACACACTAGGTTCATTCTTATTTTGATAAAATCAAACTCTTTTGATTGCCTCATCAAACGAATGTTCCATATTTGGATCATCATCATTTCATGATGTCTACCTCATCATCATCATAACTGGATCATCATCTTCTATGATGTGTACCTCATCATCATCATCTATGATGAATCTACCTCCTAGGTATCTTGGTACTATTCGAGTTTCTGATTGGTTGTGGTACAATAGGTACATCTCTGGTTCCTCTTATTTGACTTATAGTGTTTTGTGGTTCTTGAACTTTTCAAGATCTATTATCCTCCACTAGCCCTTCAATGATAAACACCTTTATCTTAGAAAGCGGCGTGTTTCGTAACAAACACCACCTTTTTGCTAAGTAGAATTATAGAACATATACCCTAAACTTACTTTAGGATGTCCCACAAATCGTACACTTGTCAAATCTTGTCCCAAGCTTATCCTTTGAAACCTTTTTCACATAAGTTGGACAACCCCTTATCTTAACATACTTAAGATTAGGAATCCTCCACATCCATAACTTTTATGGAGTCTTGGGGCGGATTTTGAGGTTACCTTTTTCGTAGATATCTGACCATTTCTAGGACATTATCCTGAAGAAGGATCTTTGGAATGTCGGTAAAATCATTATGGACCGCACCATGTCCAACAAGGTACGATTTTTTCATTCGGATACATCAATCAATTATTGCGTATCGGGATGTGTCCATTATGAGAAAACCATTTGAGATGATCTAGAAACTTATTGCACAAGTATTTATTCCTTGATCTAATCAAAGAATCTTAATACTTTGCCAATTTGTTTCACTTACGAATTCTTTGAACCTTTCAAATAATTCACACTTGTATTTTCAACAAATACACACATTCGACTCTTTGAATGATCATCTCCTTTTCTTATACTAATTTGTTCAATTTGCAAAATTATTTTCATGTAAGTCAGTATACAAAATTTATTAAGTAATATTCAGGTTCTATACAAAACATTATTATTATAAATAGAACAACAATTGTTCTTAATTATAATACCAAAGATTTCATTGTCCAATGATAAAATGGAAATAATATTTTTAACAAGAATTGGAATACAATAACAACTTATTGACTTAATAGATTTGCCGTAGGCATTGCTAAACTATAAGTTTCTATGGCTAAATGTGCAACCTTTGCTTCATTTTCCACACATAGGATTACTTATATTTGTTAGCTTTCTACTTACGCTTGGTCCTTCATAAATCTATATTTATGATAACCAAAGTCGGTATCAATACCCAAGTAGAACCTTGACTTAAAGAAAAATTTATTTCAATCATGAACAAAAGCGTATTTATAAGAAACTTCACTAAGCTTCTTTGGTTAGCCTCTGCAAGATGCTTCTCATGATTTCTTTCCGGTGTCGGGCTTATTGCGGTGGAAGCAAACTCCTTTGCTATCGTATCGGTTTTGTTCTTATTATCCTTTGTTTTTGCCTTTCTATTTACCTTCTTTGAATCGTTCTTCTTTTGAGGAAGATCCTTTGGCCCCTACCGGTAAGACTTGATCTTTCTTGGTTGGAAAGTGACTCTCGACATTTTTCAACATGTTAAAGCAAATCGGTGAAAGCGATATCTAGCTTGTTCATATGAAAAATTCACAACAATTTGTGAAAGGAGTAGGGAGTGAGTGCAAGATCAAATCTTGGCTCAACTCTCCATCCATGACAAAACCAGTTGTCCTAATTGATCAATCAAATTGATTATGTTAAGAACTTTTTATGCATCTTATAGTGCCATTGGCCATTCTAGATCGGAAGAGCTCCTTAGATATCGATATCTATCGGTCCTACTTTCCTCACCATCAACTACTTGATGTGCGGGAATATAGTAGAAGCATCCATAGTTTCATCTTGTATTTGAAGCTTCGTTACTCATGGATCGAGCATGATGCATTGAGCCATTTGTGCATCATCTTGCCACTTTCTAAAAGTAGCAATCTCTTCCTCGGAGGCATTATGCGCAACCATTGCGAGGATAGGCGTATTAAGGACATAAGATAGCTTTTCGACTATGAGAACTATTCTCAAATTCCTTAACCAATCCGTTTAATTTGATTGCAGTTAATTTAGCATCTAATATGCTTTGATGATAGTAATTTTAGACATTGTAAAATTTTGTAAATGAATTTGTAATTAACAACATTTTAACATACATTCTTTTATTAATTACCAAAATAAATTAGGTCTTGTTTTAAATTGGTATCTCCCACTATTTTCTTCAAACTATATTACCCTCACTTATATAGTTGGCAAAATCTAATTAAAGATTTGCTAGTGAGAATAAGGATCCCATTTCAAATGTATATATAGCCTTGTGGTGACACAACAAACTATATATAAATAAATAGGTGAACAACTTTTGTCAATTACATCAACTATCTGACTCCTTTTCTTTTGCCTCTTAGATTATTTTGATCAGTGGTGGCACATCCGAATCAAAATTATCAAGTTAAGTCGACCTAGCACTCCATATATTCAAAAAAGAAAAATATCATCCTTGTGGTGACACAACAAAACAATATTGTTCAATTTTCTTTATAAGCATCAAATGTGATAAATTAACATCTTAAATACTTAATACTTGCCTTGTGGTGACACAACAAACTCATATTAAATATTTAATACTCTATTAATTTTATCATGCTAGAGAAGCTGACGTTCGATATTCCAAATATCTTTGAGCGCTTAGGACTTAATATAAAAATTGAGGGGTTTGTTATTAATTTTTGTCTCATCTTGTTTAAGCATGCATGCATATATATATATAAATCGCGCGTCATATTAATGAACATGCGAAGCATGTTTGCATAATATATATATATATATAGTATAAGCATGCATGCATATAGAATACTATATTCTACACGGATTGATTATGGACTTTTATTCTAGTTTGGTTCACTAGAGCCACCAAGTGAACCAAAAGGTCAAACCCTAGGGTGCGAAGAAATAATATTTAAATATAACTATTACATTTAAACTAGGGCTCCATTACAAAAGCGGGTCTTCAAGCGCTCCTTGCTCCTTGATCTCCAATTTTTCAAAATTAATTCTAACTATTCCTATTACAAAACTATTTAAAATAAATAGAAACCTTGATCGTGATCGAGGGAAGTACATAGGAGGAGATAGAATTTACATTAGAGAAAAATTAGAGAAGGCAGTCTGTGAGACCCCATTTAATAAAACCCATACATTCATGCATCAACTAAAATAAAATCAATCACATTAATTGATAGTCCATAATCAATCCCATTTTATTATCATACACATCACCATATGCATCGATAAATAACATTCATCTTATGAATAATAAACATTTAATATATATATTGATATCATTTAATGGGCAAATTTAGTTAGTATAAAATCTATTTTGAATCAAAATAAACTCCTTTATTTTAATCAAATTTAAATCAAAATAAAACTATTTTATTTTAATTTATCTATTTTGAATAAAATAAACTATTTTATTTTAATCAAAATTTTAATCAAAATAAACTCCTTTATTTTAATTAATTATGGAATCAATTCCATGTATAAAAAAAATCTTTAATTAAAATAAACTCTTTTATTTTAATTAATTATAGAATCAATTCCATGTAAAAAAAATCTTTTATTAAAGGAAACACGGATTATTCTTTCCTATTCACAAATAAACTCCTTTATTTTGAATAATATGAAATCTTATTTCATATTAAATAAATTTATTTAAAGGAAAATGGATTTCTTTCACTATTCACAAAAGGAATTTTGAATAATATGAAATCTTTCCTATTAAATAAACTCCTTTATTTTTTGAATAATATGAAATCTTATTTCATATTTAAATAAATAAACTCCTTTATTTAAGGAAAAAAATAGAAATCAATTTCAACTCCAATTAGTTATCATGGAATCCAATTCCAACTCTAATTAGTTAGCATGAAATTTAATTTAAAAAAATTAAAATAAATCTTTTATTTTAATATTAAAATAAACCTTTTATTTTAAGATTAAAATAAACCTTTTTATTTTAATTATAAAATTATTTAAAATTAAATAAAATTTATATTTTAATATTAAAATAAACTTTTATTTTAAAATTAAAATAAACTTTTATTTTATTATATAAATATAATAATATATATATATATATATATATATATATATATATATATATATATATATATATATATATATATAAAAATATATATATATATTCTTATATATATATATATATATATATATTTAAATTTATATATATACATATATATATATTATATAACATATATATAATTTTATATATTTATATTTATATTTTTTTTTTAAATATTATAATATCATAAAATTATTTAAATTATATATATATATATATATATATATTTATATATTTATATATATACGATTATATGGATTCATATAATAATTATATAAAATCATTAAGATTTTTAAAAAAAAAAAAAATAAAAAAAATTTTTTTTTTTTTTTTTTTTTTTAAAAAAAATTTTTATTATTTTTTTTTTTTTTTTTTTTTTTTTTATTAAATTTTATAAAATAAAATTATGCCCAATTAAATTATTCTAAACACATATCAATATACATATCAAATTAAAACAATTAATAATTTGCATAAAGGTTTGGCTCGATGCCTTTATTAGGTTTGTAATATTCATGTATGTGATCAAATTGCAAAATAATGCGGAGCGTGTAAAATCGAGTTTAAAATTTTTTACAAACCATATACCGGATCACCCTTTATGCACAATTATTAATTAAGCGAAAAGATAAAGAATAAATCATACCCTTGAAGATCGAGCTTCCTCGGTCTGCAAGTTCACCTCAAATCCTTTCGCGTTGATCTTGAATCCACGGGTTTGGTTCCTTCCTTTGATCGGCGTTAGCCGCCAAATGTTTGGCCTCAGAGGTGATCCACCGAGGAAGAAGAAAATTGAAGAAGAAGGGTGGTTGGCTAAAACCTAGTTTTTCTATCTACTATAGAAAAAGGTGTACTCTCCCAACAAATTGGAATTATTACGTGTTGTTGAAAAATCAACAACAACCCCTTCACCCATAATAAGACTCCTCTTATTTATAGATGTGGGCAACCCACCTTAACAATTAAGGAATTGGGTTTTATTTAATTAATTAAATTCTTTTAATTAATTAAGCTCCCCTAATCTTATTAGGGATAATTAATTAAACTCTTTAACTAATTTTCCTCCTAATCTATTAGGAATAAATGAAAGTACTTATATTAAATTAATTCCTAAACTCTTTTAGAAATTAAAATAATAATAATTATAATAATATTAATAAGACTCCTCTTATTAATTTATATTTAATATTTCTAAAATATTAAATAATAAATATTAAGCTATTTAATTTATTCTATCACCATAGATTAAATTAAATATACATCTTTATATTATTACGATTATGCCATTAACTTCTTAAATAATTATTCTTCCTTTTATGGTGTGACCCTTTAGGTTCTCCATATTAACCCGGTTGTGAATAAATCAATTAGAACAATTCTAATCTTATTTAAATAAATAAATTAAACAATTAATTTATTTAAATAAATAATATTTATTCTGATAGGGATAAGCCTCCCTAGCGATCAGCGACTTTCCGGATAATATAGATTTCAACATTAATCATTAAAGAACCTTTGAGTAAATAGTTTTAAAATACTGATTCAATCCTTCCACCATCTGATGTCCCGATTAAATATAAGGCATGGAATTCTTTGTCAAAGTCTTATTTTATTTAATTATATGTATTTCGACTCTTAAATGCCTGACTCAAATAATGCAAATTAGAAACTCCTTTCTAATTTCATTACGCCTTAACCAAGGACTCTTTGGGTTGTCATTTATCGAATCACATAGGACATTCTCTTCTTTTATTAGAAGTGGTAGATTCTTTATTGATCATACATTATCTCCATGTATCTGACTTATTATACCCAAGCATACCCTTTGATATACCTAAGGGTCTTAAGGAATAAGTCAAAGTATAACTCATCATACACAAGATACTATGATGATCTCAAGTCAAGGATTACTTGTACTACTATCACTCTGAGAATTCCTATTGACGAGCAAATAAAACTCCATTAGGTATTCCTTAGCGAGCCACGTTCGATGAACTTATTCTCTAATAAGCACCTACATACTTGCTTTAGTGTCTCCACACAAATGATCATGAGATCAATCATCCTCATCGATGAGCAAGCAGCGTATGTACCAATCTATCCGGATTCACTAATCCCCGATTTAGTAATCCAATGATTGGGAACTATTTTAGTTTTAAGCTTTCTAAGAATTTAGATCTCATTAGAATGATCATCATCATTATTCTAAAAGCATTGCTTAAAACTATGGGTTTATCACATATTATAAAACGACATCATGTAGATAATTAAAAGCCTTTAATAAATTAATACTTTTTATTAATAAATGAATAAGATTATTTACAAAGTATATGCTTTATCATCAAACATGATTGGCTTGTATGCATACTACTTTATGGAAATCAAGCAAAAAAGAGGGATTAAGCAAGAATGAACAAGTAGTAGCAATAGCAGACCAAAAACCAGACTCAGGAACTGCAGAACACAAGTCGTACCCGGCTTAAGCATAACAAAAGAAGACTTCATGCGCTGCCGCCGAATGCAGGCTTTACATAGGGAACCTTCTGCAAGTCACGCTACCGCGAGGCATGATCATGCGTTCTGCGAAAGGCGTAAGCGCCACCGCACTATAAGACGTCTGGGGGAACTGAGCTTACTGCAAGTCTCGCGGCCGCGAGACAGATACACTAGAGCCCAATGTACGGCTTTGCGATGTCTTCGATGTCTTTGTAATTTGTTTTATTTTTAATTAAGCAATGTGATGATGTGTAATTGGTATAAAGCGATTCTGACGTATGTCAGAAGGAGACTTGACTTTTATTATGTAACTTTCATAGTAGCAATTAGGGTTTACACCTTGGGAGAGAGTCCAACGGAGAACGAAGCCATAACGTCTTATTTTCTTCTTCTTGGAGTTCTTCACCATTGTGGATTTTGATTATTGTTAATGGAATTCTTTGTGGTTTTCATAGTTAATCATTGATTACTATTCAGCATTTTGGTTTGATTGTTCTTTCTCTCTTAATCTCATTTGCTTGATTATTGATCATGTTTAGTCTTGATCCCATAATGGTTTTTGGTTCCGCCATGAGCTAAACTCCATTATGGGATCTTAACGGATTTTAATATGTCGTTTGGTTGCACATCTAAATGTTAGATTTGTTTTGCATATCATATGGATTATCTATCATGGTTGGTTTGTATGTATGAATGGCTGATAATCTTCATGTTAGTATTTGTATGGAATTGGAAATGAACATATGAATATGGATGAAATCATGATAGCATGCGAATATGGGGATTGCATATTTTGTGAAACAGATAGGAATATAATGTTTTGCCATATGAGCTAGAATAAGGGTTGTGTTTAAAGTCAATAGGATTGCAATTACGCATAGGAATATGGTAATTGTGATGGTATTGGTGATCATATAGATTCTAACATCTATAGATGATATGTGAGTTGGTTATAGTGCATTGGAAAATGGTTATAACTCGCTTTTATGCCCTTGGCTATTATCCTGTGATATGTGAACACTTTTTGCATGACATATGGCGATTGAATGAAATATTGAATGAAGTTAGGATCCCATTGTTTCCACATCATATTTAATTCGTTTATATTCTTATTTTTAGTTGGTAATTATAAATGATTCAAATCAACAATTAAGCTTATAGTCTTAGCATATAAATATAGTGAGTTAATTAATGCATAGTAGTCTAAAGTTAACAGCTTTCTCTGTGGGATCGATACTTTACTTACTCTGTATTACTTGTTGACCCGTGTATACTTACATGAGTTAGAGCTCTTTTATAAGAACTATAAAAGAGGCAACAAGTTTTTGGCGCCGTTGCCGAGGAAAGGCGTTAATTTAGATAATTATCATTAGTTTAAAGTTGTATTGTATGACTTAGACAATTCTATCATTTCTCATTTCTATATTTGTTTTATTTTGAGTACAGGTGCTTATAGGATTTTATGCACACACGATCCTCCAACTCAGAGTTAACACCAGCACAAGCTAATATAAACGGAAAAGGTTGGAAAGCGAGTGTGCGGATAAATCTGCAAGAGCAGTTAGAAAGCATTACAGTCAATATGGCAGAAGAAGAAAGGATTGATCCAAGAGAAGAGCATCGGGCTCTAAGGGAATATTCCATGCCGAACATAAATGAATTACAGTCTAGCATAGTCAAACCGGCGATAGTAGCAAACACCTTCGAAATAAAAAGCGGGCACTATTCGGATGGTGCGAGAATTGATCTGATTTGGGGTCTTTGCTACGAGATGATCCGAATGAGCACCTATTAAGCTTCATCGAGATTTGTGACACATTCAAATATAATGGTGTGACGGAAGATGCCATCAGACTACGGTTATTCCCATTTTCATTGAGGGATAAAGCAAGGAGTTGGTTACATTCTTTTCCGGTTGGATCGATTACTACATGGGAGGATTTAGCGAAAATTTTAGCAAGTTTTTCCCAATGGCTAAGGCGCAAAGATGAGGATAGCCATATATCTCAGTTTGAGCAACAACAGGGTGAATCCTTATATGAAGCATGGGAAAGGTATAAGGAGATGCTTAGGAAGTGTCCACATCATGGTTTACCAGACTGGTTGGTAATTAATTCATTTTATAGTGGCTTGGGATGGCAGTCCAGACCGATTGTAGATGCAGCCGCAGGAGGGGCATTATGGGAAAAAAGCTATGATGTGGCCTATACGCTTATCGAGACGATGGTCGCAAATGACTATTAGAATCCTACAACTCGGATGTCTCAACCCAAAGTTGCAGGTATGTTGGAGGTGGATGCGATTACACAGCTATCGACACAAATGGCAGCCATGGCTAAGAAAATAGAGACGTTGGCAGAGAGTAAAGTGAAGACGGTTATTTTTGTTTGTGAGATTTGTGTGGGGTCACACTCCACAGACCAATGTGCTATTAGCTCAGAAGCATTTCAGTATGTAAACTCCCACAGAAAGGACCAAGGCCAATTCCAGAACACATACCACCCCAACAACCGCAATCATCCAAACTTCAGCTGGTCTAACAACCAAGGACAACAACAAAATCAATTCCAGCCGAATCAACAGTTTCAACAATAGTCAGCACAGCCACAGTTTATACTGAAACCACCATTTCTATCGGGATTTACTTAACATCAACAACACCACACTCCAGCTGCATCACATCTAGAGAAGAAATCAGAAGTGGAGGAGATGATGTTGAAATACATGGCAAACACCGAGGTCATGATCAAAAGCCAAGCAGTGGCTATCAAGAATTTAGAGATGCAAATGGGGCAAATGGCGACCATGCTTACTAATAGGCCCCAAGGTGCTTTGCCAAGTAACACAAAGGCAAATCCTAGAAGAGACGGGAAGGAGCAGTGTCAAGCAATAACATTGTGATATGGGAAAGACTTGACAAGATCTCGCAAGTCACAAGCGCGTAGCAATGATACCACTAAGGAGCCCATCTGGTGGCTCGATGCGAGAGAAAAAAGCCGGAGGAGGAAAAATCGGAAAATTATGAGGTTCAGCAAAACGAAATAAATAAAGCAGGTTCAGAAGAGAAGGTCAAGAGTCCACTACAACCACTGCACCCTCGAATACCATATCCGCAAAGGTTAGCAAAGCAGAAAGATGACAAATAGTTCAGCAAGTTTTTAGAGGTCTTCAAAAAGCTGCAAATCAATATACCTTTTGCCGAAGCATTGGAATAAATGCCAAGCTACGCAAAGTTCATGAAAGGTATACTGTCAAGGAAGAGGAGATTAGATGAGCTTGAAACGGTAGCTTTGACAGAAGAATGTAGTGCAGTGCTTCAACGTAAGTTACCTCCAAAGCTGAAAGATCCGTGTAGCTTCACAATTCCGTGCACTATTGGGAAGATGGAGTTTAAAAAGTGTTTATGTGATTTGGGAGCAAGTATAAATTTGATGTCACTGTCAATATTTAACCAGTTGGGATTACTAGCCCCACAACCAACGAACATATCATTACAGTTAGCAGACCGGTCCATCGTATGTCCATGGGGAATTGTTGAAGATGTATTGGTTAAAGTGGATAAGTTCATCTTTTCGGCTGATTTTATCATTTTAGATTTCGAAGAGGACAAGAATATACCGATCATACTAGGAAGACCATTCTTGTACAGGGCAAGGGACTTCCATAGATGTTCGTAGAAGGGAATTAACTATGCGTGTACAAGATCGAGGAGGTTACATTCAACGTCTTCAACGCAATAAAGCTCCCAGCTGATGAAGAAGAGTGTTTTCTAGTTGATCTGGTAGATGGAAACTGCAAGGATTGGATACACAACCCGAGAATATATGACTCTTAGAGATATGTAACGGATGAAAATGTAGAGTTGAAGGTGGAGCCGTTGATGAAAGCCGAAGTGTTCAAATTTTAGGGTGCCAAGGACAGCAAGGAAGGCACCACACTTATTGATATGACGTGAGAAGTTCGAGACAGTCAAGTTAATTGACTATAACTTAGCGCTGGATGGGAGGCAACCCATCAATTCTTCACCCAAGAATTCAATTATTGTCGTTATTTCCTTTTGATTATTTTAGTTAGTAGTTCAAATTCAGTGATAACAAGTTATAGGATAAGCGAGCGTATACACATGATATTAATGTCGCATAACACCACCACTATTATATGTCTTATTCATGTGAATTAATATCTGTGCAGGTACAATGATTAAAGAGCATTACCGATGGAAGAGTAAATCAAAGCAGATTGGCTGTACTTGGAGTCTCGCGGCCGCGCGTCCCAAATAGTATCAACTCGCGCGCCCACGCATTTAGCCAGTTAATCCACGAGCCTTTCTGCAAGTCTCGCTTTCATGGCGTCAAGGAAGCTTATCATCGCGGCGGCATGGCACAAGGCGTCGAGGTCTATTTGGATAAAAATAGTTCAAAATAGAAATTGGAATCAGTTGGACTCTTATGTGCGATACTAACAGAAGCGAAAATCTCTCACTCTCCCCAACTCACATCACTATCTCTCTATCAGTTACAGATTGAGGCGTATTTCGCTCCCTCAAATCTCCACAATTTCCTCCACGATTCCATGCTCATCCCCATCTCCTTCATGATATAAAGCTAGGGCTCTCTATTGGGATAGCACAAGCAAGAGTGAATTTCATTAGTTTGCAAATACATTCGTTCCTTCAGTAAATTCATTTGCGATCTCTATCTCCAATGGGTCCAAAGAGAATAAGGGTAGCTTCATCCTCTTCATCTTCCTCCGACGGTCATGAGGAGGATATTGTCGATCATAGCAAATTTCTATGTTTGGAGGCCCAGCATGAGTACTATCGCATTGTCGTGAAGACATTCATCAAAGAAAGAGGATTTAAGCCAGAAGGTCAGGATGGGGAACTATGTGCCATGATTCGCGAAGGAGGTCATTGGGGTGGCTGCTTGCACCCACTTGGATTCCATGAGCATAGTTCAAGAGTTCTATGCTAATGCCAAAGCCACCATGAATGATACCTCTATGGTTCGTTGTACAGAGGTAAACTACCAACCCTCTGCCATTAGAAATGTGATGAGGCTCCCCGCTAGACCACCAGCAGGGGCGGCCAATTGGATCACGGGAGCTCATCGGAGTATGAGACTTGGGCGGTCATCGCAAAATTGTGCATTCCGGATCCCGATGGACTTACAAAGTCAGACGACCCAACCTCGCATTTTTTAGTGCTTGCAAGATTGAATCGGTATGCCAAGGCATGGAATCTGTTCATTTGTGCTAAATTATTGCCATCATCGCATCAACATGAAATCACAGCAGAGAGAGCCATAATTCTGTGGGGCATCATCACTGGAGAATATATTGACGCCGGGTATTTGATCCATTAAAACATTGTAAAGTATCTAAAGGGAATTACCACTGGCAGCATCCCACACACTTCAGTGATAGCCATATTATGTGTACAACAAGGGGTTAGTTGGGGCAATGAGCAAATGAAGTATCCAAGCCAAGATATCACGCACTCCACAATTGCCAAATTTGAGGACTAGGCAGGTGGCGAGCCACATCCGCGCGGACGCGGATTCATTCTCTGACCCACCATTTCCGAGCCAACCCAGCCACCCTCACAGCCCGATGAAGCAGGTCCATCTTCCCGTGAGCAGCCTGTCTCTAGCGATCGACACCTCCGAAGGTTGGAGCGCAAAGTCGACGCATTGTATGACAATCATGGAACTTTTGCTATGGGACTCACCAGGGCTTTGGTAAGAAGCATTTTTGTGAAAAGGAACCATGCTTGAATGGCCCCGATTCCGGGACCGCCGTGTCAGTATCCACCACAGATTCACCACCCGAGGAGGGTGGTCGTTGCGATAATTAGGGGTGTTTTTCTCGTACCCTTTACCTTCATTCATTTGAGGACATTGAACATTTCAAGTTTGGGGTATTGGAGTACTTGCATAGTAGTAGTTTAGATTGCATTTTATGTTAGCATGTTTAGTTTAATTTTGCATGAATTTGGGTTAGTTAAATGTTTAGCATAAAATTTTTTATTTTATTCATTCTTAGTATGTTCTAGTTTAATGTCTCACATAAACTTTTGCTTATAAATAGACATTTTATGCCTAAGCCAATGAGGATAGTGAATTGTGGAAGATTTCAGAATATGTGCATAGTACAACTTGGATATAATGTTTTACACAATGCGATTCATGTTGCTGTTTATATGCTTTCAGTTTGCACAATTGTGTTCACATTCACTTGTAAGTCTAAGATGTGTGTCTTGCATTGATCAATAGAACATGTAGTTTTAAGAAGAGAAACATGAGGAAAATGTTGTAGATTGTAAAGTCATTGAAGTGCAAAATTTTGGGGAAACATGGGCATGCTGTGTATAAAAAAAATTAAAAAATAAAATATATATATATAATAGCAATAACATGATTAGTCTTAATTCGGGGCCCTAGCTACTTGAGTAAGTAAATGCATGGGGGATTGTCTCTACACCTAGCGCCTAAGGTCTTTCATGGTGCAGGAGTCGTTGGTTGAAAACTCGCTAAGGGGTAGCAGTGTGCCTAATGGATTAAGACATTGTACAGTCATGTAAAAAAATATATAATAGCAATAAACACCGCGGGAAAGTGCAAAATCGTCCTCGTGAGTAGTAATAAAGCAATAAACCCATTGTTGAACCTTAGTTTGCGGTGATATATTTAAAGCGATCTATGTTGCATGAATATACATGAATCTTGATTTAGACTATAATTTTACATTTTGAGCGATTGTAGGATATATAATCTTTGCTCGAATCAAGTTTACGTGAACAACACACACACACAAAGACATCTATAGCAATCATGAATTATCTTAGTGTATGATGTTATATCTATGGTTTGGTTTGAAACTATGTTCGGGATCCGGATAGTTCACTAAGGTAATTGAAATTTGAAATTACATTATGGTTAAGATTATGTGAGACTAGTTTGCATCAGAGAGTAGTTGCATAGTTTAGTAGTTACATTTTCAGTGTTCATTCATATGCATTGCTTGAGGGCAAGCAACAGTTCAAGTTTGGGGGTATTTGATAAGTGATATTTTTACTCACTTATTGTATACCGATCCATGCGAATTGTGCCCACCTTGAGCACATTTCATTGTGTTTTAGTTGCATTTCATGTTATTTTGTATTGCATGTATTTAAACTCCTTTTGGTGAATTTGTGCAAGAATCGACGTCATTTTGGTGGGAATTGAGGTATCGGTGAGCGAATGCATGAAAGCTAGTCGCAAGGCGAGGATGTGCATGGCATGGGGGTACAATAAGGCATGGAAATCAAGCAAGAAAGAGGGTTTAAGCAAGAATGAACAAGTAGCAGCAGCAGCAGACCAAAAACCAGACTCAGGAACTGCAGAAGAGAACCAAGTCCATGTGCGACGACATAACAAGAGAAGACTCGTGCACTACACGAAAGAGTGGCTTTACATAGGGAACCTTCGCAAGTCACGCGCCATGAGGCATAACCACATGCTACCATGAGGCATAACCGCCATACCATGAAAGCGAAGTATGACCATGCGTAATAAGACGTCTGGGAGGCGAAGCTTATACGCAAGTCTCGCGGCATGCGAGACGAGATACACTAGAGCCGCACATGCCACGCCGCGCCGCGATCGATGTTGTAATTTGTTTTATTTTTAATTAAGCAATGTGATGATGTGTAATTGGTATAAAGCGATTCGGCGTATATCGAGAGGAGACTTGACTTTTATTACGTAACTTTCATAGTAGCAATTAGGGTTTACACCTTGGGAGAGAGTCCAACGGAGAAAGAAGCCATAACGTCTTATTTTCTTCTTCTTGGAGTTCTTCACCATTGTGGATTCTGATTATTGTTAATGGAATTCTTTGGGGTTTTCATAGTTAATCATTAATTACTATTCATCGTTTGGGTTTGATTGTTCTTTCTCTCTTAATCTCATTTGCTTGATTATTGATCATGTTTAGTCTTGGTCCCATAATGGTTTTTGGTTCCGCCATGAACTAAACTCCATTATGGGATCCTAACGGATTTTAATATGTCGTTTGGTTGCACATCTAAATGTTAGATTTGTTTTTAATATCATATGGATTATCTATCATGGTTGGTTTGTACGTATGAATGACTGATAATCTTCATGTTAGTATTTGTATGGAATTGGAAATGAACATATGAATATGGATGAAATCATGATAATCACGAATATGGGGATTGCATATTTTGTGAAGCAGAGATAGGAATATATTGTTTTTGCCGTATGAGCTAGAATAAGGGTTGTGTTTAAAGTCAATAGGATTGCAATTACGCATAGGAATATGGTAATTGTGTTGGTATTGGTGATCACATAGATTCTAACATCTGTAGATGATATTTGAGTTGGTTATAGTGCATTGGAAAATGGTTATAACTCACTTTTATGCCCTTGGCTATTATCCTGTGATATGTGAACACTTTTTGCATGACATATGGCGATTGAATGAAATATTGAATGAAGTTAGGATCCCATTGTTTCCACATCATATTTAATTCGTTTATATTCTTATTTTTAGTTGGTAATTATAAATGATTCAAATCAATAATTAAGCTTATAGTCTTAGCATATAAATATAGTGAGTTAATTAATGCATAGTAGTCTAAAGTTAACAACTTTCTCTGTGGGATCGATACTTTACTTACTCTGTATTACTTGTTGACCCATGTATACTTGTATGAGTTAGAGCTCTTTTATAAGAACTATAAAAGAGGTAACAGAACCTAATTAGGTTATGAGCTAAAGTCACATGTATATGTAATTAAATTTCATAAGATTAGGAATGGAAACCCTAAATAATCAAATTGGGTAACATATATTAAAATTGCTAGACTATGTTTATTACATAGCCCAAAACAATTAAGGAGGAAGCCCAAATGAAATAAAATGCAAACCAATACTTAGCCGACTTGATTAAGGGTATTGTAGACATTTGATTAATCAAAATTGGGCATAAAAATAAAAGCAAAAGGGGGATTTAGGAGAGCTTAGGGTCAGCCACCCTTGTAGCTATATAAGGTAAATATATTTGTTAACCCACTTTCCTTAAATAGCTAATGACCTTACTTTTCTTAATTTCTTACACAAAATACAATGTTGTCTACACCTCATTGGTGGGAAATCTCATTAAACATACTTCAGAGCAAGATAAGGAGTTTTGTCTAATGGACAAGAAAGGTGTGGGGGATAATAGCTAGATACACTAAGTGTATCTCTATTTTTTGCAAGTATCCTTTTACTTCATTTTTTCATTTCATTTCATTTCTTCTCTCATTCTTCCTCTTATAATTTTTTCCCAAGTTAGCAAATTCAAGAGAGAGAAAAGGGAGAGAGGTTCGGCCATATATATATAGAGAGAGAGAGGAGTGCTAGTTTGTTCATGCATCCTAAGTTAGTCACATACTTTGGTAAATCAAGGAAGGTTGCCATTAAATCAAGGTAAAACCTAACCTTCATCTTCTTCTTCTACTTTATTTTTTTTAGCTTGAGATTTGTTGTGGTTATGAACAAATACTCAAGATACCCTAGTCCTACATATCATCATGTATGGAACTAAGTATCTTGAGTGTTAGATCAAAGGCTTAGAGGAAGAATATGAGCATATGTTCTCCAAGGGTGAAAACTCTTGTTTTCTTCCACTAAATCTTATGTAACTCAAGTTTTCTAACTTAGATTTGTGATCCATCAAAGGGGGGTACTAGATACTTGAGTTATCTAGTAAACCCAAGTGATAGAATACAAATCTAAAAAGTTTTGAATCCTTTGGAGCTGATTTCCCCAAAACAGACCACTTGGAATGTTAAGGGTTCAAAAATCATAAAATAGCTTTTGTCCCGTTTTTCTTGGGTCTGTTTTGGACAGTTTCATGTCCATTAAAAATCTTGGAAAATTCACAGAGTACCTTGAGAAGTTATCTACATGTAGGAAAAAGAACGGACACGTTTTGAGCTATAGATTGTGCGTAATGACTATTTCCGTAAAGGACTCCTAAAACTTTACCTTCGAATATCTCACTGTGTATACACCAGAAAATTCCAAAATTTTTACAGTAGGTTCATATATGTTAGGAGAACATACCCTGAAAAGTTTAGATTTTTCTGAGCAAAACGTAATTTATTACAAATGAAGCAAGATCCGAGTGTTTTGGGAACTTTAAAAATACTAGATCATTTTCTAAAATTCCAGAAAAATTTGGGGATCCTTGAGGGTTCATATTCTGTCAAAATACAGAAGATGAGAATTTTTGGAATAAGTTTGATATTTTTCCTAAAAATGATTAAGTTATGAATAAAAGGAAATAAATAGTTAAATGATGTCTTTAATAAGAAAAATGTGATTTTTATGCTTGAATGCTCATAATATATCATATCATGACTATCTTAGAGCACTTTGGTAATTTATGATAAGAAATATTATTTATGACCTTTTATGGATATTAAATAAGAGGTTTAATAAAGAAGGAACAATTAGAATAAATTATTTATTAATCCAATAAATTATTAAAATATTATTATGATATTAATAATATTAAAATATGATATTGATAAGTAAATAAAATATTAAGATTAAAATTTCTTTAATATATTATTAAATGGTTAATAATATTTGATTTAAGCATTGATAAATGATTAAAGTATTATTAAATGATTAATAATATTAGTAATGGAATAAGATATTATTAAATGATTACTAATATTAGTAAATGAATAAAATATTATTAAATGATTAATAACATTAGTAAATGAATAAAATATTAGTAAATGATTAAAAGTATAATTAAATGATTAATGATACTAAAGCATAAGTAAGATATTATTAAGGTAATAATATTAATGCATAATTAAAATATTATTAAGAGGATTAATATTATTAGTAAGGTATTAAAATATTATTAAGATGTTAATAATATTAGTGAGCAAATGAATGTATTATTAGGGAACTAATAATACTAAGAGGTGAATTAAATATTATCAAGATTAATAATATTAAGTTGTTATTTAATAGTAACATTATCAAGACAGGATAATGTTTATAAGAACTAAATGTAATGTATAATATTTATGTGATTACATAATCTAATGTTATACTATGACTAATTGAAAGATTAACTATAGGTCTCTCAAAGGAAGATAATTTGATTAAGGCATGATATCAATGCCGGATTATTAAGTGTTTATGCATAAATCACGAGGTATGAAAGGCTGATCCCCTTGAATACCAAAACTTATTAAGAGGTCCAGTTTAAATGACTGAGAACCTTAGCAAATGTTCATAGTTATTTCAAAATAACTCAGTACATGTTATTCAATTATTCAAATATTCAGTTGTTGATTATTAATTCATGTTCCTTCACAATCTTATACTATTGTTGAACATTGAAAGCCAAACTTCTTTCTAGTCATGATATATCTCCCTTGTATGTAACTTGCTTAGCAAATTAGTTGCTTACCCTTGCTATATCATGACATCTATTTCAGCTAAGCCCGAAAGATCCAACACGAAAGACAAGGGCAAGGGCAAGATCCAGGAGTAGCTTAGAATGAATGTTAATTTAATTATTATCTGATGGAATTTCTTATAAACCTTTTGTAATATGAATGGTGTGTTTAAAGTTAAGGTTTTGAAAACCTTGGGACCATGCATGTTATGGAACTTTATTATAATGAACAATGTATGTTTATTATTCCGTAATAGTTATAGAATGCTTATGATGATGATAGATCGTGAGCAACTTAATCGAGGTTATAGAACGGATTTGGGGCGCCATGAGTTAGTATCAAAGCCGTAGGTTATAAACATTAGGAATGCTGAAACCTAGGTTATAACTAGTAGTAGAAAACTCTTATAGAGTATTTTAGGAGATGGATTGTGGAAATTCATCGAGTTTGTGTTGTACTTAATAAAATATTATTTCATTTTATCAATGAATATCTTTTATTGTGGTACTGATGTTGGTTTTATTTACGGTATTTGTAGGATGTCTGACGAGCGCCAGGGCAGTCACTCAGTGGAGTAAGAGCTCATTGAGCGTGAGGTCACAGAAGAAGCCCCTCAGGGTCCTTTGATAGGGGATTTGTTGAGGAGAATCAATCAATTAGAAGGCAGAGTGGGAGAACTAGAGGTTGAAAACCACACACTTCAGTTCACAGAAGGTCAGTACAAGGAGGCGGCTTATCAAGCCCATATGGAGGTAGTCAAACAAAAGGGAAAGTTGGATGAGTCAGAGTTACAAGTTGGGATGCTGAGGGTACAGCTGGAGCATGAAAAGGCAAAGTTCGGAGAGCTGAGCGTAGAGCATCTGGCGATGCGGGGTGAGTTTGATGTGGAGATTGCCGATAAGATTCGCGTGGCGGAGGATTTTATAATGCAGCTAAGAGGATCGACCAGATGGAAGGTGAGCTGCTGGCAAATGATACCAGGATAGAGACACTAGGGCTAGCGCTTGATGCAACTTTCTAGAGCCAGAAGGGATTGAGTGTTAGGCCTCATGTGGAGATAGGGGAGCTGAGTCGATCCGTTCGGCGTAGGGTTATGGAGTGGTGGTTTCCCCAGGAGCCTGTTCAGGTGACCCAGCAGGGCCACCAGTGATTATTATGCTATGGACAAGTTGTAGATAGATGCATTAGTACCCCTTTTGTGTAATAGGGTTTTATGATGATGTAAACCTCAGCAGGTGTGAGGTAGTAGGTAGTTAGGTAATATCCCTATTTGTGTTTTGTAGGGAAGTACCATTTTTAAGTTAGTCCCATCTTTTGTGTTTAAAATGGGATAGTAGCATTTATAAGAATATACCTGTATTAATCATGTGAGACACTGAAGATTGGTATATGAATATAAATGCATTATTATGATATGCGTTGGAAAATTTAAATAGTAAATTGTCTATTTAATGTTATGTGAATCCAGTAGACTGAATTGGAAAAAAAAAATTAAAAACAAACTTAACCCACTAATCAGGGAGAAAGACTTCCAAATCTTGATAATTTAAAACTCTCACATAATGTTCATCTAATTGTTTGAATACAGTAGTATATTGTATGCTAAGTACTTATACGATAATAAAACCCGAGTAACGTGTTAGAATTTCGTTTAACTAGATAATGCCGCCCAGACGAGTACTAAGGAACCAAGAAATCGAAGAGTCAGTTAATAATGTAGCGGGAGCTCAACTAAACCCAATGCAAGACTTTGTCAACATGATGACTGAAGCCATGAGGAATCAAGCTCAACCTGCGAAAATCAGGCGGGAAACCAATTAGCCAACTTTAAGGACTTCAAGGCAGTAGGACCGCCGGAGTTTAGAGGAACAACAGACCCGATAGAGGCCTAGACGTGGATGAAGGAGATTGAGAAGGCCTTCATTATTGCTAGAGTAGCAGAAGAACAAAAAACAATTTTTGCTACCTACTTAATGAAGGGTGAGGCTAACTATTGGTGGGAGGCCAACCAGAACAAAGCCGAGACTGGAATCGTGACTTGGGAAGCGTTCAAGAAGTTGTTCTTTGAGAACTACTTCCCTGAGAGTACACAAGCGAGAATGGAGATCAAGTTTTTGGAATTGAAACAGGAGAATATGTCAGTGTCAGAGTACGCTGCAAAGTTTAGTGAATTGGCCAGATTTACTCCACATCAGGTAGACACGGAGGCGAGGAAAGCAAGAAGGTTTGAAAATGGACTAAAGCCGTGGATTTACAGTAAGGTAGCGATTTTACAAATCACGTCATTTTCAATTCTGTTGGAGAAAGCTCTCATAGCGGAAGGTGGAAGCGAAGCGGCCTCAAAATACAATCGGGAGAAGAACAAGAAGAAAGTAGAAGGTGGGAATCAAAATGTTAGCAGTGGCGGTAGCACCAACAAGAAGCAAAAATGGAGCAGTGGGGGTAGTAATTTAGAGATTCAGCAAGGAAGTGTGCAACAAAAGAAGTCAGTATGTGGAAACTATGGAAAGGGTCACTCGGGAGAGTGCTTGAAAGGAAAAATAGTATGTTATACTTGTGGACAAGAAGGGCATACCTCACCCAATTGTTCTAAGGTGAAGAAGGGAGGTTGTTTTAACTGTGGTGAATTGGGACATCGGATCAAGGATTGCCCAAAGAAGAAAAACACGGATGGCGGAAAGCAGCGGGGAAACAACACTCAGGACAACCACGTGGAGGACCAAACCCACCCAAACAAAGCCAGGCAAATGAGGACATTCAATATGTAAGTGCAAGATTTTGTGGCATCCAGGGAGGTGGTGTCAGGTATAATCCCGATCAACGATATAAATGCCTATGTGTTATTCAATTCGGGAGCTTCATGTTCTTTTGTATCTGATGAATTTGCTCAAAGATTAAGTTTACCTCGTGAACTATTAGAACACCCAATGAATGTAGAAGTAGCAAACAAAGAAATTATCCCTATAGACTACATACATAGGAACTGTTGTGCTGATGTAAGAGAATTTAAGCTTAACATGGATTTGATACCGATTCATATTGGAGAGTTTGATGTAATCCTCAGGATGGATTGGTTATCAAGTCATAGGGCGGTCATTAACTGTAAGAAAAAGTGTGTACACCTAAAGACTCCGAATAAGTCAAAGGTGGTATTTCATGGCAGTAAATCGCTGAGACAATCTTGTTGTCTGACGATGATGCAAGCAAAGAAGTTGCTTAGGAAAGGTTGTATAGGTTATTTGGCTCACGTTGTGGATACCCGCAGAGTCGAGGGTGAACGGGGCAGATACCTATTGTAAGGGAATTCGTTGATGTCTTCCCATAAGAGATTCCGGGATTGCCACCAGATAGAGAGATAGAGTTTGTTATCGATTTGGCAACAGGGACATCACTGGTATACAAAGCGTCGTATCGTATGGCTCCGATAGAAATGAAGGAACTGATGATTCAACTACAAGAATTGTTAGATAAGGGATACATTCGACCGAGCGTATCACCGTGGGGAGCACCAGTCTTATTCGTAGAGAAGAAGGATGGGTCATTAAGGCTTTGTATCGACTACCAGGAATTGAACAATGTCACCATTAAGAACAAGTACCCGTTGCCCAGGATCGACGATTTGTTTGATCAGTTGAAGGGGGCTAAATATTTTTCAAAAATTGACTTGAGGACCGGTTATCACTAACTGAAGGTGAGGCAGGAGGATGTTCCAAAGACGGCATTCAAAATTCGGTATGGACACTTTGAGTTTCTGGTAATGTCTTTTGGGTTGACGAATGCGCTAGCAGCATTCATGGACTTGATGAACAGAGTGTTTAAATAGTATTTGGATAAGTTTGTTGTCATGTTCATCGATAACATTCTGGTATATTCAGAGACAGAGGAAGAGCACGCTGAACATTTACGGATAGTGTTGGAGACGTTAAGGAGGTAGAAGTTGTATGCAAAGTTCTCCAAGTGTGAGTTTTGGTTGCGGAGAGTGCATTTTTTGGGTTCACGTTATCGACAAGGATGGTGTTTCGGTGGATCCAGCAAAGGTAGAAGCGGTTATCAACTAAGAACAGCCAAAGACACTGACAGAAATTAGGAGTTTCTTGGGATTAATAGGATACTATCGGAGATTCATCCAAGATTTTTCAAAGATAGCATCACCGTTGACCAACCTTACCAGAAAGACAGTAAAGTTCATTTGGATGGAGAAATGTGAAGAGAGTTTCATGGAATTGAAGAAGAGGCTCAGTCAGGCACATGTGTTGACTTTACCAGACAACACGGGAAGATTTGTAGTGTATAGTGATGCGTCACACAAGGGTCTTGGCTGTGTACTAATGCAGCATGGCAAGGTCATTGCGTACGCTTCACGTCAGTTAAAGGACTATGAGAAGGGTTATCCGACTCATGACCTGGAATTAGCAGCAGTAGTTTTTGCCTTAAAGATTTGGAGTCACTATTTGTATGGCGAGAAGTGTGAGATATATACGGATCACAAGAGTCTGAAGTATATCTTTATACAGAAAGAGCTAAATATGAGGCAGTGTCGATGGCTAGAATTGATCATGGATTATGATTGTGAGATTCTGTACCATCCAGGAAAAGCAAATGTAGTGGCAGATGCCCTGAGCAAAAAAGGTAGAGAGAAGTTACTGAAGTTAACCATTCAAGAGGAATTGGTGAAAGATTTCGAATGACTTCACTTAGAGGTTAAGTATCCGATAGAGACCAACGAAAAATTATTTACAGTGACAGCGAGCCCGACTCTATTAGATAAGGTTAATGAGGCTCAAGAGAAGGACGAAGATTGCGATAGCATCAAGAAGCGGTTAGCTGAAGAGGATGAATTGAAATACAAGATTGATGGCACCGGACTGCTGAGATTTGAAGGGCGAATTCGGGTACCGCTAGTACCAGAACTAAGAGAAGAGATTTTGTAAGAAGCGCACAGTACGAGGTAATCGATACACCCAGGAAGCACAAAAATATATCAAGATTTACGTCGACACTTTTGGTGGCCAAACATGACGAGAGAGGTTGCAGAATGCGTCAGCAGATGTCTAACTTGTCAGAGAGTTAAGGTAGGGCATCAACGTCCGAGTGGATTACTACAGCCTTTAGAGATTCCAGAGTGGAAGTGGGAGCACATCACGATGGATTTTGTGGTGGGACTTCCAGCAACGCAAAAAAGACACGACGCCATATGGGTGATTGTAGA